>JAYESA010000001.1:140732561-140802561 GCA_036927795.1 Iris macrosiphon | reverse complement strand
ACATGTCGAAACAAGTATTTCAAAGACACTGAGTTCATTCTTTATAGTCTGGACTCACTTGCATTCTTGTTGGTCTCACTTACATGTTTCTGGACTTGACTCACTACATGTTTTTCATGCTGGACTCACTACACGTTCATGTGCACGGACTTGATCTTAGCTTAGATTTCCTGTATCTTGCAGTTATTACTATCTTGTTTCTGACATCCATGCATCTTTACCTTTATGCACCAGTGATACATATATATTTCTTGTCTCATACTTGCTTCATTTTCTTGCTACTTGCTATAACTGTTTTATAGTTTTTATCATTTAAATGGAACTGCTGTTAGAGATGTACTTGCTCCAGTCCTGACTGGACATATTTTTCAGAGTATCTGGAGGATTGGTGTCCGACGTTTTATGGACCTGAGCCTGTTGATGGTGCAGACAGGGACCCTCTAGTTTAGGGGTGATTTTCGGGTTGGTAGCCGGGATCACTGAGACCTTGTGGTTATTTTATTAGCTTTTAGCACCGGATTTGTCTCCGGTTTTGGATTGAGACCTTGTTTGTATATTATTTTAGATTATGTATTATTATTATTGATGTTGTGGTTGTTGTAGTAGTTGTTGTTGGTTAGACTTTATAGTTGTTAGTCTTCTTTGTCATCTTATCGTGCTTAGATTCGTGATTGAGTACTTGATTTATCATTATGATATTGCTCCTCCGTTTGGAGTTGAGATCTTGACAGGTTTATATATTGATTGCGTGGTTGCCCTCCTTTTGGAGAGGTCATGGCAGATTTTTTTTGTGAGTTATCTAGATAGTTGACCTAGACAGCGTTCTACCGCCGATGCTGCGGCGTAGGCTGGACGTACCCACGACTCATGCCCGATTTTCCGGGTGCTGGTCGTGACATCTGCTCCTCTTTTGCCAAATGATATCCAGGAAACTCTTAGGGACCTGCGTGCCCACGTCAATGCTCGGGACAACCAAGACAGGCTCTAGAAACTTGGAATCCGACAACCCTATCCTCCTGAAGGGATAATGTGGTATACCCTTCCAAATAAAAGCCATTATCTCTTGCTTCGTTCGACGGAAAGATGTCACCCCGCCAATACATAAGATACTTTCAATCCATAACAGGCCATTTGCCTCAGGATGATGCCTTACTCACCAACGTGTTCCTTGGAGCACTATCAGGCGTTGCCTTTGAGTGGTTCTGTAGCCTCCCCGATAAGTGCATTTCCTCCTTCGAAGACCTGAAAGCTCTTTTCCTCATCTGATTCTACGACAGAGGAATGGATATGACTATGTCCTCCCTGATGGACATCACCCAAGGGGAAAGAAAACTCGTACGAAATTATATCGAGCGCTTCCGGCATGCTGCATTGAAACTACCTCCAGGCATTCTCGAATCCACGTTGATAGATACATGCCGGAAGAACCTTCTACCATCAATCAGACTCTGGACGGCATCTGGCCCATTCAGTGACTGGACGATATTTATCATAAGTGTCGCTGCTGCAGAGAAGAGCGCGACGGATGCCCATTTATTGGGATTCCAAGCCCCCAACACTGAAGAAAAAGGAAAGTGTTATTTCACAGCTGCCAACTGTAACACCCCGTTCCGTTCAAGCGGACTGCCGATTCAAACGATAAAAGTGCATGTCCCGACCCGCTTTGCTCAGGCGAGAATACTCGTTTGAAGCAAAGGATATCCAGACTTGTCCCTACAGGAAATTAGCTTAGGCTTCTAGAGGCTCGCTTGACATATCGCTCTACCGAGGCGAATCATCGCTAAGGTGGGTGGCTACGGTGAACTTGTCTTTGCTTAGCCAGCATACATAAAATCTGGAATGATACATGCTAGTCGCTAGGTGAATCACCCCCTGCATGCTAATAAGAATCCAACGCACCTAGCTAAGGGAATAATCCCAACTTGTATTGCTTATGCTAGAACATGGAAATAAAATATTACTTATATATGTTCAGACCCTCGTATGCTACCCTAGAACGTGTCGCTCGGGAAGTCCCCTAACGGTTTCACCTCTCGGCTTACCTTCGGGCCCGAGCTAACATGAATGTTTGTGCTTAATACAAAAGCATGCTTGTCTGCTTGTATGTTGCCTTATTTTCATCCAAACCCGAGAGACTACTAAGTAGTCATCCCGTGCAAGAATGATCCTGAAAGTATCTGGGACCGTTAGGTCACCAAGGCAATTCCGAACCAGGAAATTTGTACCAAGAATAAATGAATCCCTGAATCACAGCTCGTGGAGGAAACTACTGAATCAATTGGCTTGGCAATTAATACACTATTGTAAATAATCCTGCCTCAACAAGTTTTATATATATATATTATGTCTCGAACTTGTTCCTGTACTTGACCTGAGACCCTGACCTACATGTCGCGGACAACTTGTAAAAGTGATCTTTGGATCTTGTTTCGCGGGCGGTCACCGGGGCACTAGGGCCGACCCGATCTAGACGGAACTTCTGGTAGTCGTCTGTTTTGGCGGGATAAGTGCAAGGCACATCGTTTCCATTGCTTGCACTTCATCCTCGACCTTGAGACTACAATAACGGTAGTCGTCTGTATCGGCGGGATAAGTGCAATGCCCATTATTTCTATTGCTTGTACTTTATCCTCGACCTTGAGACTACAAAACGGTCCTTTATGGCTATGCCAGCGACTCATGTTCATATAGATAAGTCATCATCGCTTAGCGGCTATCCACGTGCGAGTCATTGCATCGCATCAATGAACAACTGAACACCTGAACGATTATGTTATAACAACTCTCGTGTTGCATATGCTATGTCTCCTGAATGTTTATACTTGTTCGTGCTTGAATTAATAATGTTTGCCTTGGACAGGGAAGGTAAATGGTAAGTGGGTAAGTCTCGCTGTGTTTCCTCTCATGTCACACGGTGCACTGCCACACGAGTTAGGCTATTCAATATTTGCATGAAACTGATCCCAAGGCAACTAGAAAGACAACTTAATAGTTGGTGCACGGAACTTGTATTACGTGTTTGGATTTGTCGAGCGGGCGAGTAGCCTCCCCACCAGTGCATTCAATGTACTAATTGTAACACCCCGTTCCGTTCTAGCGGACTGCCGTCTCAAACGGCAAAAGTGCAACTGTCCTGACCCGCTTTGCCTCAAACAAGAAGCAAAGGATATCCAGACTTGTCCCTACAGGAATCCCGGCTTAGGCTTTCAGAGGCTCGCTTGACGTATCGCTCTACCGAGGCGAATCATCGCTAAGGTGGGTGGCTACGGTGAACTTGTCTTTGCTTAGCCAGCACACATAAAATCTGGAATGTTATGCTAGTCGCTAGGTGATTCACCCCCTGCATGGTAATAAATCCAACGCACCGAGCTAAGGGAATAATCTCAACTTGTATTGCTTATGCTAGAACATGGAAAATAAAATACTGTTTATATGTGTTCAGACCCTCGTATGCTAAGTCCCTAACGATTTTATCTCTCGGCTTACCTTCGGGCCCGAGCAAACGTGCTGCTTATGTTCCTTAGAACGCATGCTTGTCTGCTTGTACGTTGCCTTGACTCAATACTTGTAACATAAGCCAGGCCAACACCCTGTTATCAGGATATTGTTCAGAATGACTATGAGAATGGAAATCAGGCAATGCCTCTTGTCGTGTACTATTGTTGCCTCAACAGCAATGACTCTTGTCTTGTACTCTTGTTGCCCCAACCAAGGCCCCGTTCGATCATGGACAACCAGTGCACAGGGTCACGGTCTCGCGGGCGATGCTGGGGCACTGGCATTGACCCGGTCCAGACGAGACCTATTGTTCCTAGTCTTTTGTTCGGCGAAATGGTTTGCAGCGCCTCTTGTACTTCGTTGCATATCATTCTCGTCAAGACTAGACCAATTATTCATAGTCTCTTGTTCGGCGGAATAGCATGCAGCGCCTCTTGTACTTTGTTGCATACCATTCTCGTCAAAGACTATACCGTCCATTATGGCATACGCCAGTGATCGCCTTGTATTTAACTTGTTGCATGCTTGCTTGTAAATGAAAGATAAACAAATTATCCTCGCTTAGCAGCTATCCGCGTGCGAGATACTGTATCGCATGAAACAAATGAACTAAATACCTGAACGATCTTGAAATAAATACTCGTGTTTGCATATGCTATGCTCCTGAATGTTTATACTTACCCATGCTCGAATTAACAATATTTGCCTTGGACAGGGAAGGAGATGGTAAGTTGGTAAGTCTCGCCGTGTTTCCTCTTATGTCGCACGGCGCACTGCCACACAAGTTAGGCTATTCAATATTTGCATAAAACTGATCCTAAGGCAACTAGAAAGATAACTTAATAGTTGTGCACGGAACCTGTATTACGTGTTTGGATTTGTCGAGCGGGCGAGTAGCTTCCCCACCAGTGCATTCAATGTACTGATAATCCACCTATTTGATATGCAGGGTGCGGGAGAACCTTGTTCGGTGCGGATGCCTCCTTCGTGCGTGCTAAGGCCAGGAGTTCCCTCTGAAGCCTTGCAATGGTGCGTCCGGAACAGAAGCACATATACAAGACATAATGTTGGAACATAGCCCGAACTCGCCTGAACATCGCCTGATCATCGCCTGTACAATCAATCCATAAATTGTAGCCACTTGGCACGCTTTTACTGCTTCAGAGAGAGAGGCTTGAGCGACTTGTAATCTCGGCTATACGCCGCCTGTAACACTTGTTCATATCAATAAAAGAGTTGCTTTACTTCAACTTATGTTTTAATGCTTCCGCTATATTGTCAACTCAGTGAACCTGTTACCGATCGCCTGTGCGTTCATGACTCCGCTGCACTCGGACAATCTATGCGACTCTGTGGCTTAGAACTCTTGCCGCCAGCCAATGAACCATGGCCTTGTACGGGCGTGGATCACGCTCGTGCGGCATCACGCCCGGATGGGTCAAGCGATCGTTCTGCGGGAGCGCTGGCGAGGGTGATTCCCGCCTAGTGGGAACGGCCGAAATAGCCTGCGGGAGATCGGGACGTGACATGTTGTTATCAGAGCCTGGCTTCTACGCCTTTGGACTTCAATTTGATTATCTCAGTTTTGAAAGCTCGTTCGTGGGTTATGTGCACGCTCTCTCTCAATGCCTCGATGGGATGTTCCAACAATAAGTCTAAATACTTTCAAAATGCATTTTGAATGTAATGATATGCTTGCTTGTATGTTGCTGTACTGCGAGTGGCCTTTGTGCCAACCTGTGCGAACCCTTGAGAGTATTGCTAGTAGCTTGTCCGATTCCACTAACTCTAAGTTTGGTTGAATGAATCTATTCGAGGGACGCCTTGAACTAGTGCACCATCCAAGACTTAAGAAAAGGTGAAACTCGAGTGCCACTAAGCTGGTTGACGTGTTCACGCTAGAGGGGCCCTTCGAAAGTGCGCACGATCCAGTCTAAGCGATATGCTGATTTCGACACTTGTGCAAGTGAATATCCAAATGAACAAGTACAACGACTTGTCTAGGATTGTCTCAACCCTAGATTACTGCTTGTCCTCAGTAAGTCTCGAGGACAAGACTTTTTCTGAGTTGGGTAGGATGTAACACCCCGTTCCGTTCTAGCGGACTGCCGTCTCAAACGGCAAAAGTGCAGTTATCCCAATCCGCTTTGCCTCAAACAAGAAGCAAAGGATATCCAGACTTGTCCCTACAGGAATCCCGGCTTAGGCTTTCAGAGGCTCGCTTGACGTATCGCTCTACCGAGGCGAATCATCGCTAAGGTGGGTGGCTATGGTGAACTTGTCTTTGCCTAGCCAGCACACATAAAATCTGGAATGTTATGCTAGTCGCTAGGTGATTCACCCCCTGCATGCTAATAAATCTAACGCACCTAGCAAAGGGAATAATCCCAACTTATATTGCTTATGCTAGAACATGGAAAATGAAATACTGCTTATATGTGTTCAGACCCTCGCATGCTAAGTCCCTAACGGTTTCATCTCTCGGCTTACCTTCGGGCCCGAGCAAACGTGCTGCTTATATTCCTTAGAACGCATGCTTGTCTGCTTGTACGTTGCCTTGACTCAATACTTGTAACATAAGCCAGGCCAATACCCTGTTATACAGGATATTGTTCAGAACGACTATGAGAATAGAAATCAGGCAATGCCTCTTGTCTTGTACTATTGTTGCCTCAACAACAATGACTCTTGTCTTGTACTCTTGTCTTGTACTCTTGTTGCCCTAACCAAGGCCCCGTTCGATCATGGACAACCAGTGCACAGGGTCACGGTCTCGCGGGCGATGCTGGGGCACTGGCATCGACCCGGTTCGGGCGAGACCTATTGTTCCTAGTCTCTTGTTCGGCGAAATGGTTTGCAGCGCCTCTTGTACTTCGTTGTATATCATTCTCGTCAAGACTAGACCAATTGTTCATAGTCTCTTGTTCGGCGGAATGGCATGCAGCGCCTCTTGTACTTTGTTATATACCATTCTCGTCAAAGACTATACCGTCCATTATGGCATACGCCAGTGATCGTCTTGTATTTAACTTGTTGCATGCTTGCTTATAAATGAAAGATAAACAAATCATCCTCGTTTAGCGGCTATCCGCGTGCGAGATACTGTATCGCATGAAACAAATGAACTAAACACCTGAACGATCTTGAAATAAATACTCGTGTTTGCATATGCTATGCTCCTGAATGTTTATACTTGCCCATGCTCGAATTAACAATGTTTGCCTTGGACAGGGAAGGAGATGGTAAGTTGGTAAGTCTCGCCGTGTTTCCTCTTATGTCGCACGGCGCACTGCCACATGAGTTAGGCTATTCAATATTTGCATAAAACTGATCCAAAGGCAACTAGAAAGACAACTTAATAGTTGTGCACGGAACCTGTATTACGTGTTTGGATTTGTCGAGCGGACGAGTAGCTTCTCCACCAGTGCATTCAATGTACTGATAATCCACCAGTTTGATATGCAGGGTGCGGGAGAACCTCGTTCGGTGCGGATGCCTCCTTCGTGCGTGCTAAGGCCAGGAGTTTCCTCTGAAGCCTTGCAACGGTGCGTCCAGAACAGAAGCACATATACAAGACATAATTTTGGAACATAGCCTGAACTCGCCTGAACATCGCCTGATCATCGCCTGTACAATCAATCCACAAATTGTAGCCACTTGGCATGCTTTTACTGTTTCAGAGAGAGAGGCATGAGCGACTTGTAATCTCGGCTATACGCCGTCTATAACATTTGTTCATATCAATAAAAGAGTTATTTTACTTCAACTTGTGTTTCAATGCTTTCGCTATATTGTCGACTCAGTGAACCTGTTACCGATCGCCTGTGCGTTCATGACTCCGCTGCACTCGGACAATCTGTGCGACTATGTGTCTTAGAACTCTTGCCGCCAGCCAATAAACCTTAGCCTTGCATGGGCGTGGATCACGCTCGTACGGCATCACGCCCGGATAGGTCAAGCGATCATTTCGGAAGAGCTGGCGAGGGTGATTCCCGCCTAGCGGAAACGGCCGAAATAGCCTATGGGAGATCGGGGCGTGACACTGATAACCCACCAGATCGTTTGTACGGTGCGAAAGAACCTCGTTCGGTGTGGATGCCTCCTACTTGTATGCTAAGGCATGGAGATCACTCTGAAGCAGCGGTACGTCCGGAACTAAAGCACATATACAAGACATAATGTTGGAACTTGCCTGAACATCGCCTGTACAATCATTCCACAAATTATAGCGACTTGGCACGCTTTTACTGTTTCAGAGAGAGAGGCTTGAGCGACTTGTAATCTCGGCTATGCGTCGCATATAACACTTGTTTATATCAATAAAAGAGTTTGCTTTACTTCAACTTGTGTTTCAATGCTTCCGCTATATTGTCGACTCAGTGAACTTGTTACCGATCGCCTATGCGTTCATGACTCCGCTGCACTCGGAAAATCTGTGCGACTCTGTGGCTTAGAACTCTTACCGCTAGCCAATGAACCACAGCCTTGCACGGGCGTGGCTCATGCTCGTGCGGCATCACGCCCGGATGGGTCAAAGCGATCGTTCCACGGGAGTGCTGGCACGGTGATTCTCTTCTAGCGGGAACGGCCGATTTGCCTGCGGGAGATCGGGGTGTGACACCAACAATCGTAATGGTAAAGGGAAGCAAGCCCTAATAGTTAACATGTCCAAGGGTCCAGCCTCGTATGTTACTAAGCCAACAGAGCCACCTAGAGTACAAGACCTATTCCTTCAATGACAATGATATCATGGAACTCTTTGAAGTATTAATGAAAGATAAAAAGCTCAAACTACTTGACATTAGACACCCCAACAAAGAAGGCCAGGTAGACAACCCCAAGTATTGCCACTATCATCGATATGTCTATCACACTACGCGGGACTGTTACTTATTAAAAAGGTAGAAACAACGACTGATTGACTCAAAATCCCTCATTTTAGAATATGAAGACAAGACAGTCACTTCAAACATGGTGTCTCTCCAGTTCAATAATTTTCTGACAACTGAGGCCCAAGACGGTGTTATTCCCTTAGAAGATATACCTTATTGCCTCAATAAGGGTGTATCTTTAAATTAAAGGTGTTACTTTTACCCCTAGAAGAGGGAAATAAGATGACAATGTCTAGCATCCTCCTCAGCATATTATCTCTATGTACCATCTGTAAGCGGACAAATCTGTTATCCTTACTCGGGAGTTCCGAGTACGCAATGGGTAACATATCCTCAAAAAACTTTACTTAAGAAAAATTGTTCACGTCCATATTACCTCTTAACTATGAGTCATTCTTCCCACTAAAAGAAGACAGTCACATTCATATTACCTCTGACTCGTCCCTTTTATTATTATCCCCACAAAAAGCCATACAGAACAAGTGGTTCAGGTCCATATTACCTCTGAACCATGCTCCCAATATTATCAATAAGGTTTACTACGTCAATATTACCTCTGAGTAAACTTTACAATGAGGCTATGGTTCACCACCGTACTCTCGCCAATAAGGTTTACCATATCCATATTACCTCTAAGTAAATTTTACCAAGGAACTATAAGTTTATGTCCACATTACCTCTGAACTATATTCCTAAACATCATCAATAAATGAAACGCCCCAGTCCCAAAATATGTAAGAGTACGAATACGTAACATGCCAGCTACGCATTCGACCACACTCTAGTCCGACTCGAATACGTATAAGTTGTACTATAATGGTTACTATCTAGATAATATAGTAAATATAACTATATCTCAATCCACAATAAACAAAATACACCAAGAATGAGCTATATGTGTTAAAGTCGGCCACCCAGTAACACACAAACTCGAATAGACTCGAGAAAGAATATGAGCATATAAAAACTATGCTATAACAACGGGAATAAACAGTGTGAATAAATAAACGTAACTCCGTAGAATAATGTAAGTACCTGGTACCATTTCTCGCATAATAAGCAACACACATCAGCAACTCCAGGCAGCCTCCACAACGGTCAATGCTATAAAACTGGCAGTGGACCAGGTCCTCAGAGGGACGTAACAAGGTACAAGAAATAGCATGCCAAAGTAACAGTAATAATATGCAAGGGGCTCAAGGATAACTATCATAACCAACTATGTGATATGCAAATGATGTATGACATAGTACCCCAGGATGGTACTCATGGACTCATCTGTATGCTAGACAGTACCCTCGAGGCTCCTTGTGGAGGAACCCAGAGAATGCTAATAAATATATAAACACTTTAGATTCCGTATAGGGAACCTAAAGCCTAATAAATGAATAGATAAGTAATAAGTAGAATATGCCCAGAGCACGATGAAGACTCTTCTCTCCCCAGTGTAACCTCATATCTTAATCAAGGCACGCAATATCCTGACCTCTAACTATCAGCACAAGTCATAGTCACTATGTATCATTGATAATATCACTATATCATGCATCATGTAGTCCTATCCAGTGTCCAAGTACCATGAACATGTCGAGAAAGACTCTGTCACATGAATATCGTGTCAAGTGTACTATGGTCGGATGTGCAAAGGATATATGCACACATCATGGGTTCGAAAGTATGACTCTCTAACTACGATACTCGACTCCGCGGAGGATGTCGGTACCCGAATCTCGTTCGGACACAAAGTACCGTAAACCGGCCGAGGGTCACAATAAGTACATGTGAGAAAATAAAAATATAATCAACAAATAATAATATATAAAGTATAAAATAGTGGAACAAAGGCATGGTACACTTGCCTTAATCCTGAATGATGGCATAACAAAATCCATGGAGCGAGGTCAACTCGCCAACTGCTCCCGAATAGGTAGAATCCATATGAACATCTCTGGATGCAACAACAGATATCACCAACATTTCCAAAATATAAAAAACAGCTAGGGTTGACTACCCATAAGTCCAATTTGAACACATGGACTAAAACGGCAGCTTCGGGTCAAAGAGGGATCCACATTTGGCCCATTTCGCACCAAAAATCGTACCGAAGGCAAAGTTCTCCAAATTCAATAAACTTAGTATCTACGAGTCTAGAATGATGATATGAACTCAACAGAATATCTAGAATTGGATTCCGAGGAGTCGATCACAAAATCGACAGTCAAATAAAACCGTGGGGCCCACGAAATGATGTTTCGTCAACATTCTCAGAATCGAACCAAAATTGGGTCACATGACTAGTGTAACACTACGAATTCGATGGACACATTTTGTTATGAAATGACAAGTATACATGAAATAATTGCATAATTTTAGAAAAGGCCGATACGGGATTTTTTGGCAGATACGCATTGATTCTGGCGTGTACGCACGTCCGAATCAAGTTCCGCAAAAGCCCACACGTCCGCGTTGAAGATACGCACCTTTCGGTACAATCAACATGCGACAAAGTTATCTCGTTTGGCGGGACGCACCCTGTATCGAGAAATTTTAAGTTTTAAAATTATATTTTTTCGTCATTTTTTGACGCTAATTTGACAGCAATATATGACACATTAAAATAATCTATTTAAAGGGTTTAAAACTTGGTTATGTTATTTAAAAGGATGTTCAAGTAGATTTTACAATAATTAACCATCTTGAAGAAAACAGTGCATCAACATGTGTGGTTGGGACAATTTTAAAATTGTTTAAAACTCAGATTTTTGGACCAATTTTTGATTTGAATTTCTCTTAATATAAACCATTTAAAATCAAACTACTTGAAGTGGTTTGATGGGCTTCATATTGTGAATGCATACGAAGATACAGCTCTTAAAATAATCGAGCGAGGAGGGCGTACTCATACCTCGAAGAGGGACTCGCTAAAAGGCTGCTGCTGTGCACCTGCTATGCGTACGACTAATATTAAGATATATATATATATATATATATATATATATATATATATATATATATATATATATATATATATATATATATATATATATATTGATGATATATATATAAGTATATATTATGGATAGATAGCTAAGTTAGCTAGAATTAGAGGGTAAGGTATCTCAATACCTTGAGATACCAAGGTATTGAGATAAGTTGGGTATCGGGGGTAAGGTATTGAGGTGTTTACCTATACACTAGGTTATATATATATATCTATATAGTTAGATATATGTTATATATATATATATATATATATATATTAGTATATGGTAGTGTATATATATAGATAGATAGTTAGTTAGCTAGTGTTAGTGAGGGGTAAGGCTTGAGTATCTTAATATCTTGAGATACTCAAGGTATTGGGCATCGGGGCAATGTATTAGATTTTAACCTAGGATTGAGGTTAGAGATGCTTATATATATATATATATATATATATATATATATATATATATATATATATATATATATATATATATATATATATATATATATATATATATATATATATATATTTGCATGCTAGTATATATTTTAGAGGGTATAGGCGGGGCATATAGCGTAGGTTGAGGTATCGGATACCGAGGGTATCCCGGTATCTCAAGGAGACGAGTTTGAGGGTTTATTAGCTTAATGACCTAATTTTGACCTAGAATTTTAGGGGCACCCTAGTTTGACCTAGAGTTGACCGTAGTTGATCCGGTTGACCGCCAAAGTCAACCTTTGACCTAGATTTGACCCAAAGTTGACTTTTTGGACCCAGAGTTGACTTTTTGACCCATATTTCATCGGTTTGACCCGTTTGACCTAGAACGACCCTAGAAGCCTGTTTTTAGTTATTTTATATCTGTTTAACTCATTAGAAACCTGTTTAACCTTGCTTTTCGCAATAGGTCCTTGCGATACCAGTTCGGATCGCCAGTTGCTCAGGACGTCAGGCGAGTATATTCTTTGATAGTTTCCATTATCTGATGATTATTATGATTCAGCTTCTAGTATAGTATCATCTGATTTTTTTGGTACGACACGGACTAGTATTTCTAGATTCATTAACTTGCGACACGTATATTTTATATTTCTGGCCTCTATTCTGGAATCACCAACTGGCATCACTATAGGCATCACTACAGGCATCACTCATATTTTTTGTTGGACTCATACTTGATTTACGTATCGGGTCTTGGATTCAGTTGTACTAGTCGGGGCGGCAAAATACTCGAGTAGACATGTAAATATTTCCAACTGGAATCACTGGAATCACCCCCTCTGGTCTAATCTGGAATAATAGCAGCCGCACACTGGTGAGCCATACTTACCCCTAGCCGTTTACATGTCGAAACAGGTATTTCAAAGACACGAGTTCATTCTTTCTAGTCTGGACTCTCTTGTATTTCTTTCTAGTCTCACTTATAGTTTCTGGACTTGACTCATTACATATATTTCTTTCTGGACTCACTACATGTTCTTGTGCATGCACTTACTCTCAGTTTAGATTTCTTGTATCCTGCAATTATTACTATCTTGCTTCTGATATTCATGCATCTTTACCTTTATGCACCAGTGATATGTATATATTTCTTGTTTTATACCTTATTTTCTTCACCTTGCTACTTGCTACAACTGTTTTATAGTTTTTATCATTTAACTGGAACTGCTGTTAGAGGTGTACTTGCTCCAATCCTGACTGGATATATTTTTCAGAGGATCCGGAGGATTGGTGTCCGACGTTTTATGGACCTCAGCCTGTCGATGGTGCAGACAGGGACCCCCTAGTTTAGGAGTGATTTTCGGATTGGTAGCCGGGATCACTAGGACCTCAGTTGTTGTTTATTAGCTTTTGGTACCGGATTTGTCTCCGGTTTTGGATTGAGACCTTGTATTATATTTGATTCAGGATGTTGTATTATTATTATTGATGTTGTGGTTGTTTTAGTAGTAGTTGTTTAGACTTTGTAGTTGTTAGATTTCTGTGTTATCTTATCGTGCTTAGATTCGTGATTGAGTACTTGAGTTATCATTATGATATTGCTCCTCCGTTTGGAGTTGAGATCTTGACAGGTATATATATTGAATGCGTGAGATTATTAGCTAGATAGTAGACCTAGACAGTGTTCTACCGCCGATGCTGCGGCGTAGGCTGGACGTACCCATGACTCATACTCGATTTTTTGGGTGCGGGTCGTGACAATATGGCCTCATTCGAGAAGAGCAGTATCCCGACTAGGTAGCCAATGTTGTCCCAATTATGAAGAAGAATGGAAAGGTCCGGGTCTGCATAGATTATCGAGATCTAAACTCTGCATGTCCAAAAGATAAATTTTCTCTCCCCATCGCAGATGTCATGATCGACAATAGATATAGCTTTGAACGTATATCCTTCATGGATGGATTCTTGGGATACAATCAAATTAAGATATCGCCTGATGACAAAAAATACCTCTTTTCGTACACCTCTGGAAGTAAACCGCTATCAGTGATGCCCATCGGCTTGAAGAATATGGGAGCAACATATCAAAGATCCATGAGTAAAATTTTCTAGAAGCAATTAAGGAAGACAGTATAATGCTACATGGATGATATTGCTGTCAAGAGTCATCTTAAAGATGATCACCTTCAAGATTTAAGGATAGTATTCGAATTGATGTGCCACCACCAATTAAAGATGAATCTAACTAAATCTTTTTTTATAGTCTCCAGAGGAAAGTTTCTCAGATTTGTTATAACTTTCAAGGGTATTCATGTTGACCCTGATAAAATTAAAGCTATCCTCGAAATGCAGCCTTCATATAATCTCAAAGAACTTCGTGGTCTGCAAGGCCGTCTGGCATACATCAGGAGGTTCATCTCCAATCTCTCGGGACGATGCCGACCCTTCACTCAGTTAATAAAGAAAGGTGTGTCCTTTGTCTGGAATAAAGCATGTCAACAAACATTCGACGACATCAAACGATATCTCATAAATCCGCCAGTTCAGAGAAGAGTAACAAAAAACATAAACAGGCGATCTATTTTCTTAGTCGCATGATGGTCGGTGCTGAATATCTATACAATCCTATAGAAAAAGAATGCCTCACTTTGATGTTTGTTATTCAAAAGATGCGACACTATGTGTCAGGTCAAACTATTCATATCATATCCAGAGTAAATCCCCTTCGGGTATTGATGACCAAGCCAAGCATACTTAAATATAAGTTAGCTACATAGGAAATGCTAATATCGCCTTATGTCATGGTGTATGTCCCACAAAAAGTAGTAAGGTCGAGCGCTAGCTGATTTCCTAGAAGCTCATCCTGTACCGAAAATTTCCTAACTGTACGATGACATCCCAGATGAAGACTTAGAGTATAATATGGTAAAGGGAGATGACACCTGGCAACTATTCTTTGATGGCGCATAAAGAATAGGACCCAAAGGCAACATAATCGCCAGAGTAGGCATAGTCCTAGTATCTCCTAACAAACTACTCATTCATCGAGCATATTCTTTCAGCGAACCATGTTCCAATAATATGGCAGAATACAATGATCTACACATTGATATCCAATTAGCCAAAGAATTATACATAGAATATCTTGAAGCCTACGGAGATTCCAAGCTGATAGTCAATCAGATCAGGGGAACGTATGTCGTTCGACAAGAAGACCTTATCCCTTATCATCAGGCGATAATCGAACTGGCTTTTACTTTCAAAGGATTCTTCATCGAGCATGTACCTCTGTTACAGAATATAGAAGCTAATGCTTTGGCCGGCCTAGCAGTATCATTGGTCGTTCCCCTAAAGAGACGACACTCAATTATGCTAACAGGTTGAGAGTTGTTATGTACCAAAAATAATCTGCACATTGAATAGAGTTACGTCATAAATTCAACTTCCATGGATAAAAGATTGGAGAGACCCTTTTATAGACTACGCTACTTATAGGATTCTTGCAGAAGATCCAAAAGAAGCCACTTTTATTAAAAGATGCTCACTCCGATTCTACTATGACGCCTCATCCAAAATATTATATCGTCATTCTTATGAGGGATTGCTGCTACATTATTTTTCCAATCCTGAAGTAAGACAATCACTCCGGGAAGCTCATGGTGGCATCTATGGGGCATATCAGTCAGGTCCTAAATTACAAGACCGCCTTAGGAGAATAAGTTATTATTGGCCCACCATGGTGGCAGATGCCATAAATTATGCTTGTAAATGCAGATTATGTCAAATCCATGCAGATTTTATCCACCAACCGACAGAGTTCTTACACCCTACAACTGCCTCCGGGCCTTTTGAAGCCTAGAGAATGATATTATTGGTCTAATCAGCCCATATTTTTCTAGAGGATATTGGTTCATACTTTCAATAACCGATTGCTTCTCTAAATGGGTAGAAGCTGTCCCACTCATAGAAGTAAAAGTGTCCAAGGTTATTAGCTTTATCAAACACTACGTTATCTATCGTTTTGGTGTTCCTCGGAGGATAATACATGACAATGGGCACAATTTGTCAATCAATTATTTTATCGATTATGTGACAAGAATCAAATCCAGAATATAGCATATACGACCTATAATCCAGCAACCAACGGCTTAGCGAAAGCCTTCAACAAAACCATAATCAAACTCCTTAAAAATTTGTCTCATCCAACAAACGCGATTGGAATGAGAAGCTTGGGGAGTATTTTTGGGTATATCGTACAACAGTTCAAACCCTAACCGGTTGTACACCATTCTCTCTTGTCTACGGATGTGGAGCAGTTCTTCCACTTAAAATCCAGATATCTTCTCTTAGAGTAGCTATTGCTAATGAGCTAACCGTAGAGAATAATAATCGATTGCGCCTGCAAGAATTTAAAGCATTGGATAAAAAGCGCCTATACGCTCAACATCGTATTGAGCTATACCAAGCACACATTTTCAGAGATTTCAATCAAAAAGTCAAGGAAATAATATTCTAGGTCGATGAATTAGTCCTTACAGTAAGGAGACCTATGATCACAACCCATAAGAGCAAAGGTAAATTCCAATCTAAATGGGAACGTCCTGATGTGGTGGAGACAGTATTATCCAACGGAGCCTACATGCTCGCTAAGCCTAACGAAGATTTGATAATGATGCCTATCAACGATAAATTCCTGAAGAAATATTATATCTAGGCACGACATATTCTTCCCCATCTCTAGCAGAATAAGATATACAAGTACATTTTTTTTTAATCTCCAGTAACTTATAGCCTACACGATATCTCAAACTATTACCTATATTCATTCTTGAATAAAACATGGGTAATGGGTCCTCAAAGTTCTCCAGTAGGACAATACTCAAATCCAACGGAACACTCTCTTCGAGATCATCTAAACGATTATGTGGGTCCTCTCCCGTCCTCAAGTTCCCAGTAGGACAATGCCGGGGCTGGTGCTGAAGACCGGGTGTAAGAACCTCCTGATGTCCTGATGTGTAGGTCCTCTTCCATCCTCTATTTCTATCCACGATTCTCTGGAAGGTGTATTCATGCCTCCTTGCTGCCCGCAATACTGCATCAAAAGTCTGAAACTCATGCTGTCCACCGCCAATATGATCTCCAAGTAAAGTCCTTACTGGAGCCTCCTAGCTCTGTGTCACGAACCGCACCCGGTGTAGGGGCACTGGTACGTGGGTACGTCTAACCTATACCATAGCATCAGCGGTAGAACGTTGTCTAGGTCAATAATACTATCTATATATCTCACACATAATATATAAGGTACCTGTCTTGCAATCTCAACTCCAAATGGATGACAATCTGATAATGGTAAACAATACTCGATCACAATATAAAACTAGAGGAAGATGTGGCACGACATGGAATATATGAAAAGAAATACAGAGTCACAATACATCACAAGTTCAATAGTCTAAGCTCAACACAACGATCACAAATTAATATATGCCAAAAGTGTCGAACTGACATATACAATATTATAATAAAATAACTAAGTCTCCTCGACTGCTGGTACTATCTCAATAGGCTCTACAGGTGCTATCTCAATCGGCTCTCCATCCTGTGGCCCGTAGTGCGTAGGACACTAGTCTTCTAATAAATTATCTGAAAAATATATCCAGTCAGGATTGGAGCAAAGTATAACCCAATAATAGTTTCAATAATTGACATAAACTATGAGACAACAATAGCAATAAAAATAAATGATGGAAGTAACTGAACTAGTAAGTATCACAAGAAGAAGCATCATGGTGAATAATGGAAATAAATTAAGAATAATATGGTGAGGAACATTAATATAATAAATTGGAATAAAGAAAACAATACAATAAATGTGCCTTAAAATATTAGTAAGATAATATGATCGGTTTGGGCCTAACACGGGCTATATATAAAAGGTGAGCTAGCGTGATCATACGTGAGTTGCATGATCTACTAGCTATCACGGGCTACACTAAATCACAGGCTATAAGGTATGATCATATATCTACTAATATTTCTCTAACCCCGACTAGTACATGGATCCAAATCATGACAAGTTATAACATGTATATCATGATGCACGGTCTATAATATCATGTACTATGATCACGGTCTATATAATCACGAAGATATCACGTAATCACTGAGTAATCATGAAGAGCGACACAGTGATTACTGAGTAATCACAATAATAATATCTCATGACGGAGATCCACGTATACCAATTCGTGTAACCATCGTGTCAGAAATCAAATATTTCAATACTAAATACATGTACATAGAGACTATCAAATAAGAAAACTATAACGTACTCGCCTCTGTTCCTGAGCAACAGGTATGACTCGGTGTCCGAGCTGGTGTCGCACAAACCTATATATGAAATTCATTGTCATTTAGGTGTAATAAAGTGATGCATAAGTTAAAATGCACTAAATATAATTTCTAGGTCATACTAGTCAAACTAGGTCAAACTAGGTCAAACTGGGTATTTTCCTTGATTATAGGTCCATACCTAGCATCTAAGTTGATTACTAGTCCATACTAGTAAATAATAGGTGATGCGAGGTCATATCTAGTTGGTATCAATAAAACTCTATATTGCTAAGGTATCTCTAGGTACTAGTTATTAACTATATTAGTAATCTTAGTATCTAATTAATACCTTGGTATATGAATATATTAGTATTACCTAATAACTAATGCTATCTTAGCCTTACCCATTTGGTATATTGATACCCACATCTCCGCTATTTAACTCTACCCAGATACTTTAAATACATAATGATACTAGTCTTGGTATCAGTCATATAAACCCACACTTAACAGGTATGAACACTTCCTTCAACACTAAATTGCTGCTATCATTCTCTAATACCTGAACTTAAGTCCCCTTAACAACAACTGTAACTGCAGTTCCTATGAGACTCTTCTTACACACATCACACTCAAATCCATCACATAATATCTAAACACAGGTACCCACAAATGCACCTACACTACACAAACAACCTGTGCATTGACTACACAAGCAACCATCAATACCAAACTCTGCTGGCTGTGGCTAATGTCTGCACACTCCCAATCCTCTTTGTTCAGTCTATAATCTCCACCTTCCCCTCAACCTGGCTATGCACTAGGACTACTACAACTGGCAGTAACCTTGCTGCCAACGGCTTGCCCGAGCACCCCCTACACCTGAAATCAATACCCTTGCAACCAAACCCCCCAATTCCCAGCACCCGAGTATCCCCCTCAGTATCTGTTGTTACACCCCCTTATCCTCACATATAACACACACACTGCAACTCACTAGCATCACTTGCAGACATACCCTTCTCAATATCTGGTACCTAATTACCCAACCTATATACCATGAATTAGAACCCTCAACTCCTATACCCGAGTTCACACAGTCCCCATGTTGCCAAATGCAACACTCACAGTATCAGTTAATGTTAGCAACATTCTTAGGCACCCACACACCTCTGATATGATTGTATCATATTTTGCTCTCATATTACCCAACAATACAACCCCTACACGCTCGCACAGTTCAATCACACACCACTACTTGCCCCTTACATCTGTTGTAGCTACATTGATGTGAAATTCAAGTTGTTGTGCTATTAGTGAATAACAGTGCACAGTGCACTGCTTCACTAGACCCCAATCCTACAAGGCTCACCCACTGATACAACCATGTTTCAGTTAACTTCCCCCCTTAACTCTGATACAATTCACTATAGTGTACTGCCACACAAATCCATATCACAAGTATCACACTGACACAGGGAACATAATTCCCTCCCACTCATTGCATGTGAAGTGTCCAACTGTAGTTAGTTGCTATAGTGCCCAAGCTAGACACAACTCACCTCTCCTCCTTAATACACACCATACCACCTATGTACAACTCAGTCATACAGTAAAAAACCTTGCACTTTGATACTGATACACTAGCAGCCACATCTGAGCAATTAACCCCATTACTTCTACACCCTCAATCACTTATCAAGCTTACTCACATAACACTATCTAGCCCATATATACTAGTCATAAAGTAATTCATAAAATATCTATAGTGCAATATTAGGACACTCATGATACGCACCCAACCCAAGTACCAAAACCCCCAATGCTCAACTATTACCAATTCTACATATCAATTACATAATTATATAATTAATGCAACTACTTACAATAGGAATTAAATAGTAATTATACAAATCACCCAAAATAAATCTCGTATCATACCGTATCTCAAAATATTATGATACGCTCTACTTGTGTCTAATTATGGACACATATCTAGTCCCATAGCATCAATATAAGTCTAATTAGATCTAATTATCTTAATGACAAATACTTGATGCACCAATCTTGAAATTCTCCAAAAATGGGCACAAAAATCTATGTAGAAATCATAATAGAGGTCCTATAAACCTAGTTCTTGTTCATATGGGTAGTCCTAAGCCAAGGAAGATTTCCTAATAGTTAAATACATGAATTAGAGTCTAAAATTTACCTATTGGGAGATGGATTCCCAATGAAAAACTCAAATGGACACAATTAGGACCCAAGATCCTTGCCAATTCCTCCTCCTTCAAGTTCTCCTTGCAATCCAAGCTCTAATGCTTCTTAGATTATGTAATTGAAAGGGAATAAGAGTGAATTAGGATAATTTTGGTGGAAGGATGAGCCAATTTGAGGAAGAACATAATTGAAGATCTAGAATAAATTAATTAATGCAAAAAGAGAGAGAAAACCCCTCATATAGTGGCCGGCCTCCTCTATCCCCTTCTCCAAGTAATCCACAATGCCCATAATACCCCTCACTAGCTAGCTGTGATGTTTAATTAGGGAGGACTATATTAGAAAACTTCTAATTCTGCATAAAAATAATCTAATCTCCTTAATTAATTTAAAAAATTGGTCTAATGGGCCTAACCCAATATTGGGCTCAATGTGTTATGATAATCTAATTGGATCAACTAATGACAAGTCTAATAACTAGGCTAGCCCACTAACTAATAAATAATAGTACTACCCATAATAAATAATTAGTAGAATATTACATAAATATTTAATTACTAAATAATAAATATGCTAAATGACAAAAATACCCTTATCTAGAAATGTGGTAGTGACACTCTGTCAAATTATGTTGCCACTAAGGTGGAAGCAAACCGACTAAGTTTGCAGAAATCTGTCGCATAGCCATCGATAGTCCTGCCCATCTGCTTCAAGTTATTAAATCTTTGTTGTAGATCATAACGCGATACTGCGTCAAAGTATCTGGTCTAGAATCTTTTATTGAAGACAACCCAAGGGACTATTACTATTAATGAAATCATCTGTGCTGCCCACCAGTCTCGGCTAGATCCAACAATTGCAGTTGAACTACTGATACCTGCTCTCTAGCCGGTACTCCAGTTGCCTCTAAAATAGCTTCAGTGTCCTGAAGCTATGCATCCGATGCGATCGCATCCTCGGTGCCATAGAAATACGAGGATTGAAGGTATTTGAAGTTGCTTGCTGAGTTATGGGCACGATGTTCACCTTTCTCCAAAACCTCTTGTATTGACTGAGTGAGTACGTCCTGTCGACTTCCTTGAGCTGCTAACAACTCTATGAGGATACCAATTAGCACATTGTTGTCCCCTCCTGTATCAGATACTGGTTGCACAGCGGTACTGATTGGATCTGGGATTTCTCATTTTAAGTTGTCCTGGACCTAGATCCGGAATAATGAGGCTGAACCTCAAGGGTTTGCTTGATGATGAGTTGTCCTGGATGTTGTCCTGCTATTGGAGAAACTAGACCTGGATGATCAGAAGGACCAGGAATAGTGTCCCTGAAAGATAAGGACACATGATCATCAAAGGAACAAACATGATTGATTGAGGATTAAAGTATATATTGAATGAAGATTTTAGGGATATAAATTTGACACTGAAAGAGATCAAGGAGTAGCATGATTGAGACATCTAAACATTGGTAAACCCCCACACTTCTGAATTTTAGACCTGCATGGGCCACAACTTAAACCATGTCATGCCCCAAAACCAGAATACTGGATAGCGGGGGTAGACAAAGCCAGCTATGTACACCAGAGTAATCCATACTCTGAGATACGATCACGACTGTCTAGACATGTGAGGGTTTACTCTATAATCCAATAGTCATTCCTGGGTTAAGATACCTAGGTGTCTCAATCTCAAGCAAGCAATAATGTCACGCCCCAGTACCAAAATATAGAGACGGACATGGCCAGCTACCCCATACAAGGTACTATATATTGTATGGACATCACGGCTATAACTAGACAAGGGGGTGCATACTATAATCTAGTCACCTAGGGTTACAAAGAACATCTATTGTCTCAATCATTCAAGTAAAGGTTATAAATTTAGAATATATATGACGAGGAAGTAAGGCATCCCAAACGTCCTGCCAAAATATTCTAAAAACCAACTATGTAAAATAGAAAAAGATGACAGAGTAGCAAAAGCACACGATCATGATCAGCTGTAGTCTGATTAATTATAATCATGTAAGGGAAACTAAATGTCCAGATTAGCCGGCTAATAGGTACCATTGGCTAAACGCCTAAAAGAGTAAAATATGTAATAACGAGCAGGGAAGAAGAAACCCACTTGTTCCCATTAGTGGCTATCCCTCTATAAGAAAAATGGTCTTTCATGACGGTCGATTTATTGACGTGTGGACAAAACCGTCAAGAAAAGCAGATGTCTTAACGGTTTTAGGTATACATCATGAAAATACCCCTTTTGTGCTAATTAAGAAAATTTGACCATAATACTTGACGGTTTTAGATGAACCGTCAAGAAATCCTATATTGTTTATTGATGGTTTGGTGATAACCGTCAAGTAACATATGTGCGAAAAAATTTCCACGTACATATCAGCTGCCATTTTTATAATTTTTGAATTTTTTTTCTATTGTATAATCTACGTTGACAGATGCGTGAGCATTTATCTTCCGAGCCTCTCTATTTTGTTTCTTGTTCCTCTCCTATCTCCATCCTCTCCTTCCTCTCCATTTTTCCACATTGATGGAGATTCCTCCACAACATTCTATCTGCTCTCCTCCGCCATCTCCTCTTCCTCCTCCCTAAACTCTTTCCCTCCTCCCCAAACTCTCTAAAGAGCTTTGAGAAAGAAAAAAATTCAAAAAAAGAAAGAAAGAAGCAGAGAGAAGCAACCAAAGAAGAGAAGAAGAAGAAGATGAAAACCCCCAAAATTTCCCCCCATCTTCTTCTTCAATATGGAGGTACCTACGTCCCAAGCTTGCTCTGGATCCAAAATTAGGGGTAGGGTTTGGATAAGTACTCAAAGTATCTTTTTGTTATATTTTTTTGATCGCTAAAAAATGTACATTGACGATTTTTTGTTATATTTTTTTGACAGCTAAAAAATATCAAATTTTTTTCTTACTTGACGGTTTAAAATCGTCAAGATAATAAAACCAGAAATCGTCAAGAAAACTAAGGACTCTTCTTGACTCTGGCCTAGATGACGGATCCATAACCGTCAAGAAAACCCTTTCTTAACGGGAAAAAATCGTCAAGAAAGAATATTTTTCTTGTAGTGTCTACCTGGTGCGTGCCATTAGGAAGGGGAAAGTAAGCTGGATCCTCTGGGACTGGCTCAAAACCTGGCCATACAAAACCAGTGGGGTTAGACCCCAAATAGCAAATACCATAAAGAAAGCATGAAATGGAGAAACAAAACCCAAATAATATATAGGTATAACATAGGTTCTGCGTCGTATCTTCGGTCCATGTCTATCTTATCATAACAGCCCAACCATATAACCAAATAAGGACAATGGTTAAACCATCACACTATGATAGTCCATGTCCCTAGACTACTAACAGAATAATACAATCACAATCAAATCCAGCTATAATGGCCAATCACTTGTATAACTTACTATTGTGGAGTCTGAGTTATCTCAGAACAGATGCATAAAGAAATCCTTAGATCGTGAGCTGGTTAGCAGGGCAAACTGAGCCATAGTATACACATAGCACATTATATATTATGCACCGGTCCCTCTTAAGACCACCGCGCTAGAATCACATAGAACGTATTGTACAATATAAGTATTCAGATATTGCCATCCACTAGTGCGGATGTGACCAATATCCATGGGGGTCAGCCTTGCACGTCATGACGATAGTCTGAGGTGGCTAATGTGCACAATCTTGGGATTCCATCCGTCCCAATGCTCTACCAGGTTTAGTTGCCTAGATTAACCCTATGGTTATGTTGGGAATCACATGGCATGCTCATATAATCAATACTCATATATGTCGTACCGTAGTATGGTCCACGTTTCATACAGATCCACTTTGTCAATTAATAGCTCAAACTCGATCCACTCGAGCGTGATGCAAAAAATAACAAGTCCTAGCCAAGCTTTGGTAGTTGACCCACATAACATGCCCGTGTTGGAGAAATAATATAATAATATCACATATCGCGTAGTATAGGGGCATTCTTAATGTATAACCCGAAATATGTAACCATATAGCACGTAGTAAGCTGTGTCGCACCTTAGTGTATATTGATCATGTAACACAGTACATAAAAAATTGTATCAGCACGGATACAAGTATTTGAGTCAAATTACCAACTAATCAATGGGTCCCATAAATCTTGATCGTATTGGAACACATAGATCATGTTATGCGTATAGCTGGTTAGACATTTATGACATAGTCAATTCCTAGCATATGGTCATGTCTAGCATAAGGTTGGGTCACTAAATCCATTCTTCATAGGATCAATCATAAGAAATTATCAAGGTCAACCATAAAGAATAAGGAAATATCTAAATAAAATAGCTAAGCTGCATGCACCAACTTGGTGCATAAGACAGACGCCGTAGACTGTCGGTCGCATGCTACTCCAGGCCGCGTGCCCCTCCAGGCCGCATGCTCCTCCAAGCCGCATGCTCCTCCATGCCGCATAGGTCAAGACAAATTCTACTCTTTGGAAAAAGTATCGAGGTGATGTGTGCTAGGGAAGTGACTGAAGTGGTGGATGTGACAAGCCATAAAGTGTGTCAGAGATAAAAGACAAACCATAGAATTATGTGTCAACTGTTCAAAGTCATGCGTCCAAAGAAAGGTGGCCGTATACTCTACTTGCCGCATTGGTCACTCTACCGCATGAATGTTTCTTGGACTTAGCAAATTCTCATTCGTTCAGCAAGTAAAAACACAATGAGTTCAAGGACTTCATCCCAAAATATCGTATAAATAAGCAGTCATGCATCCAACAAGATGGACGCATGCTGTCAGTATGCGGCAAAGAGCTCAGCCGCATAACCCTCTCTGGACGCATAACACTCTCGGCCTTATAGCTCGTTGGCCGCATGAGAACTTCGTCTTCTCCAACAGCAGGTTTCGGCCATGGCGAAAACTCTGAAACCCAAACTCAATTTCTTCCATAGAAACCTCGTACGAACTCCAAATCTAACAAATTAAAGTTTAAATCACTTAGAATAAAATTCTTCTCAAGATAGAACAAATAGTTTTCGAAAATAACCAGATTTTAGAGATCAAAACCAAGAAAACTCATAAAACCCATAAAAAGCTCTAAGTAAAAATGTAGATCTAGGCTAGTTCAACCATCAAAACAAAAAATTCTAATTACTAAATATAATAATAATCATACAACAAACAAAATAGACCAATAATATGGAGGGTTTCTCCATTTCTCATGCAAGGTGTACTTGCCTAAGGAGAGGGAGAGAAAACCCAAGAGACAGAAATGAAATGGAAGAATGAAGAGAGAGAAATGTTTTGGTTTATATATATGGATAGGGTTGGGTTGAACTATGGTTCAAACAATAACCAAGTCATATTCTCAAAATAAACTCATGAACCCAACTCCTCTAAAATAGGTCTGACCTACAACTAACCTGACAATAATGCCAATAAGTAGGAATACATTCCAAATACTTGTTTTGGGAACGGGTAGTGACATCTCTACCTACCTTAGAAAAGTATTGCTAGAGAAGTTAGGACAAGCATGATACCAATCTACAACTAATCTACACATGCAAGCAACCACACATAATGAAGCAAAGCAACATCACACAACTCATAGGTAATCAATGGTCATAGAATCTGTGATACGAAGGCATAAAAAAGAATATACCTTCTGAATCGAACAGGTACGGGTACCAGAATCGAATATCGTCCTCGTGCTCCAACGTTAATTTTCCTAGAGAGTGATGACCCCAAGCAACCCAGACAAAAAAAATAGTCTGGTTCTTGAGCACCTTCTCCCTTCGGTCCAATATAGATATGGGTTACTCCTCGTAAGATAAGTTGGTACCAACGACTAATTCAGAGTGATCGAGGATATAACTCAGATCTGGAACATACATACGCAACTGAGACACAAGAAATACATCGTGTACCTCACGTAGCGAAGGTGAAAGGGCAAGACGATAAGCAACATCACCTACCCGTTCGAGAATATCGAATGGACCGACGTATCATGGACTAAGCTTCCCGCGAACCCCAAATCTAATGTCTCCACGGGTTGGCAAAATCCGCAAGAACGCATGGTCACCGATAGAGAACTCTAAAGTCCTACGATGCTGATCTGCCCAATGCCGATGCCGATCTTTCGCAACCCGAAGCCGCTCTTTAATCTCCTTGACAACTTCCATTATTTGAGTGATCATTTCTGGGCCCAATAGTTTCCTTTCATCGATGTCATCCCATGCCAATGGTGACCTACATTTTCTTCTGTATAGTGCCTCAAAGGGAGTCATATGAATGCTTGCTTGATAACTATTATTGTATGAGAATTCGACTAGATGAAGATAATCTTTTCAAGACCCGCCAAAGTATAAGATACACGCTCGTAGCATATCTTCCAACGTCTGGATGGTTCTTTTCGATTGCCCATCTGTTTGAGGATGGTAAGCGGTACCGAATCTCAACTTGGTACCTAAACTCTAATGTAGGCTCTTCCAAAATTGAGAAGTAAATCGGGTGTCTCGATCCAAAACTAGGCTTACTGGGACCCCTTGCTGCTTTACTATTTATCGCATGTATATCTCTGCCAACTGTTCTGTAGACAGTCATACTCGAAAAGGAATAAAGTGAGCCACTTTTGTGAGATGATCCACTATTACCCAAACTGTATCTCGACCAGTCGGGGATCTAGGTAAACCAGTTACAAATTCCATTATGATATGCTCCTACTTTCACTCAGGAATAGGAAGTAGTTATAATAATCATGTCGGTCTCTACTGCTCGGCCTTCACTTGTTGATATATCAGACATAGTGAGACAAACCGTGCTAACTCTCGCTTCATTCCATTCCATCAAAAGTATTGCTTGATGTCTTGATACATCTTGGTACCTCCTGGGTGAATTGAGTACTGGGAACTATGCACTTTGTTCATAACTTTATGTCGGATATCTCCACTAGGTATATAAAGACAATTCCAAATCTTAGCGTTCCATCAGCATGAATCGTCAACTCCTTCCGTAGACCGGACTCACCCTCTGCCCGAAGCTTCTGGACCTTCGGATCCTCTATCTGAGCTGCCTTAATCCTCTCAACCAAAGTAGAATGAATCTGTCCTGTGGCGGTACTATCTTTATATCCATTTCCTGAAGATCTTATAGGATATGTCGTTGTGATATCAACACAAATGCACTACCTCTCCTGCTAAGGGAGTCTGCTACTATATTAGCCTTGCTCGGATGGTACTAGAGTTCCAAATCATAGTCCTTTATCAATTCTAGCCACCTCATTTGCCTCATATTCAAGTCCTTCTGAGAGAATACATACTTCAGACTTTTGTGGTCCATGAATATTTTTACTTGATTGCCATATAAGTAGTGCCTCCAGAGCTTATGTGCAAACACCACTGCTGCCAATTCCAAATCATGCATTGGATAGTTTTTTTCATGAACTCGAAGCTGCTGAGATGCGTAAGCTATCACCTTTATGTGTTTCATCAATACACACCAAAGTCCCTTGCTAGATGCATCATAATATACTGTAAATCCTTCAGAACCTACTGAAAGCATGATAATTGGTGCCGAAATTAATCTCTTCTTCAACTCCTCGAATACTACCTGGCATTCTGTTGACCAATCAAACTTAGCCTCGTTGCGTGTCAATCGAGTCACTGGTTCTAAAATCCTTGCAAAGTATGCCATGAACCTTCTATAGTATCCTGCAAAACCCAAAAAACTATGCACTTATGCCACTGTCTTTGAAACTGGCCAACTCTCTACGACCTCAACCTTCTTCGGATCTACTGCCACTCCTGCTCCCGAGGTGATGTACCACAAAAATGATACATAATCTAACAAAAACTCATACTTACTAAGTTTTGCGTACAACTGGTGTTCCCTCAAAATCTGTAAGACCTTCCGAAGATGCTCTTCGTGTTCCTCTCTGCTACTGGATTATACGAGAATATCGTCAATGAAAACCACCACGAATTGATCTAGGTATGGCATGAAGATGCGGTTCATCATATCCATAAATATCGCTGGAGCATTAGTCAGTCCGAATGTCATAACTAGAAATTCGTAATTCCCATATCGAGACCTAAATGTTGTCTTAAGTATGTCTTGCTCCTGAACTCTTACTTGATGATACCCTGATCGGAGGTCGATCTTGGAGAAAACCTTAGCCTTGATCAACTGATCAAACAAATCATCGATTCTTGGTAATGGGTACTTGTTCTTCATGGTTACTGCGTTCAATTGCCTGTAGTCGATACATAACCATGATGACCTATCCTTCTTCTTCTTCACTAGAACCGCTGGTGCTCCCCAAGGTGATCCACTGGTTCGGATAAACTTCTTTGCCTACAGTTCCTCTATGTGTTGGTAAAACTTATCTAGCTCTGATGGTGCCATGTGGTGAACTTTATAAGATATTGGTCTTGCTCCAGGAATCAACTCTATGCAAAACTCTACATCTCTCACTGTGGGTAAACATGAAATTTCATCGGGAAAGACATCTAGAAATTCTTGGACTACCTCGGGAATCTTCTCTTCTTCTTCTTCTTCTTCTTCTTCTACTACTACTACTACTACTACTACTACTACTACTACTACTGCTGCTGCTGCTGCTGCCGCTGCTGCTGCTGCTGCTGTTGCTGCTGCAAATCTATCTTCACATTGACCTCTCACAATCCTTTCAAGGATAAAATCTTTCGTTCCTGGGATACTAAATAATACTCTACCCCTATGGCAATCTATCGTAGCATGATTGTCTCTCAGCCAGTCCATGCCTAAAATAATATCAAATTTATCCATAAGGAACTCGATCAAATTGGCGGGTAATAAACGTTCGCACACTACGATTGGATACGCTATACACACTCTACTAACTTCTACGAGCCCATTACCAGTAAGTATATTTAACCTCTCTGGCAATGTCCCAAACTTCAATCCAATACGTGTCAAAAATTGTGCAGATACAAATGAATGCGAAGCTCCTGAATCAAATAATGCTATTGCAGGAAAAGATGCGACAAAAATATTATCTGCCACCACATCATCTAATGCCAATGCCTCCTCCAGGGACAAAGTGAATGTCTGTGCTTGGCCTTGTTGCGCTCTTTGCTGCGACCTCCATTGTTAATGTTGTTGTGGACTCTACTGGCCCTGTTGCTGGTCCCACTGCCGGAACATCTTTGCCTGCGCAAATAATGGACGTTGGGCCACTGGTCATGCCGCTACTGCTGGCCCTCTCTACTATACTGCCCCGGGTGCTGGTAGTGCCAAAAACTGCTGAGCTGGCCCTCCTTGCCCCAGCATCATCGGTTAATTAGCAATCTTGTGGCCCGGATCACCATACCTTATGCAAAGCCTATTCGCCCCTCTGTACACATATCTAGTATGGCCTCCTTTTCCACAGTAGGTACAACCCACCTACACCCCCTGACGTTATTGCTGTTGTTGTTGTTGCCTCGGCTGCTGTCTAGCTGGAACTGTTGTTATTGACTTCGCCATCATTCACGGCACTGAGTCATAGATACGAATGCCACAGGATGGTGCTGACGTTCGGGGTGCTTTCCCTCCTCCAATCTGAGCATAAGACCTCTTCTGGCCTCCTGTCCTAGCTGACAATCTCTGCATGGTCAGCTCGTGCCTCCTAGCTGCTATCAATACTTTCTTATAAGTCTGGTAGTCGTGCCCCTCTGCCTGTTATAAAATTTCCAGTGAAGCCCCTGCTGGAACCTCATTGCTCTGTCTGAATCCGTAGCCACCATATTCGGAGCTCTATTGCATATCTATCTACAGTACGACCGACCTGTTTGAGACTGATAAACCTTTGCTGGAGCTCATACTACGCTACGACTCCAAAATACTTAGCCCAAAACCGTGTCCTAAAACTGTCCCAAGAGATAGGATGCCTCAAGCCAACCTCTACAGATGCCCACTAATCACGAGCAAGGTCCTGTAGCTGCAATCGGACCTAATCAACTTGCTCATCATCCGGAACCTTTGTCGCTGCCAGAATAACTTTGATATCTTGGAGCCATGCATCTACCATAATGGCGTCCTCCGTACCGTCAAAGTATCTCGGATTACATCGACAAAAATTTGACCGACGTCCCTGAATTAGTTCTTCCGCCTCTCTCTAGAGCCATCTGTAGGCCCTGGCTCAATAAGACATTCTGTTATAGTTGTTAAAATTGATGATATAGTTGCACTGCTATCTGATGCTGCTGGATAGCCATCTTTCCCTAGAGGATCTCTAATGATGCTAGAGTGTCAAGTACCACTGTTACTACTGGTACTACTGGGGGTACGAGAATCTCAGGGTTTGGTTGCTTAATATATCCAATTTTTGGTTCCACTGTGCTAGCTTGCTCAACTACTGGCTCTATCCGGACCTGACTCTGAGCTGGTGCTACCTTCTGTGGTTGCCTAGGGGAACCCTGTCCTGCCAGGGATGCTTCTCCAGCAACTGAGGAAGCCCTAAAGAAAGGACAAAAAATATCAAGAACAGGATGGGAAGGATCAACAAAAATAATTAATTCGATAGTCAAGCAGGGCATCGAGAAGGACAAATTCAGGATTTCAAAGGCTATGACCATAACACCCCACAAGTATAAAAACGCATACCTGCATGGGCCACTACTAAAACCTTGTCATGCCCTAGTACCGAAATACGGAGACGGACATGGCCAGCTACCTTGTACAAGGTACTATACGTCATACGACGATCACGGCTGTAACTAGACAAGGTGCTACATACTAAAATTAAGTCACCTAGGGTTACAAAGAACATTTATTATCTCAATCAGTCAAGTAAATATAGTAAATATAGAATATATATGACAAAAAAGTAAGGCATCCCAAACATCCTGCCAAAATATTCTAGAAACCAACTATGTAAAATAGGAAAAGCTGGCAGAGTAGCAAAAGAACATGATCATAATCAGCTGTCGTCTGATTAATTATAATCATGTAAAGAAAACTAAATTTCTAGATTAGCCGGCTAATAGGTGCCGATGGTTAAACACCCAAATGATTAAAATATGTAATAACGAGCAGGGAAGAAGAAACACACTCGTGCCCATCAGTGGCCATCCGCCTGGTGTGCGCCATCAGGAAGGGAAAGTAAGCTGGATCCTCTGGGACTAGATCAAAACATGAACATACAAAACTAGTAGAGTTAGACCCTAAATAGCAAGTACCACAAAGAAAGCATGAAATAGAGAAACAAAACACAAACAATAGATAGGTATAACATAGGTTCTGTATCATAGCTTTAATCCATGCCTATCTTAGTATAACAGCCCAACCCTACAACCAAACAAGAAAAATGGTTGAACAATTACACTATGATAGACCATATCCCTAGACTACTAACAAAATAATACAATCATAATCAAATCCAGTTATAACAACCAATCACTTGTATAACTTACTATTGTGGAGTCTAAGTTATCTCAGAACAGATGAATAAAGAAATCCTCAGATCGTAAGCTATTTATCGGGGCTAACCGAGCCATAGTATACACATAGCACATTATATATTATGCACCGGTCCCTCGTAAGGCCTCTGTGCTAGAATCATATAGAACGTATTATACAATATAAGTATTCAGATATTGTCGTCCACTAGTGCGAACATGACCAATATCCATAGGGGTCAACCTTGCACGTCATGACGATAGTCTGGATGCCTAATATGCACGATCTCAGGATTTTATCCCTCCCAATGCTCTACCAGTTTTAGTTGCCTAGATTAACCCTACGGTTATGTTAGGAATTACATGGCGTGGTCACATGATCAATCCTCCTATATGTCATACCGTAGTACAATCCATGTAATGCCCTGCTCCGCGTCGGCATTATGTATCAGGTGAGTGGGCAGAACTTCGTTCTCTGATTCTTGCACGCCTCAATAATAACTTGAATTTTTGCTTGCAATATTTTCATAAGAGAATGATAGAACCTGTCTTGAACTCACCTAGCTTGTCTTTGAAATGATAAGTCTGCTTAACTAAGAATCCTGAAACGCATGTCAATGAGTGCATGAATATGTTCACTATCCCATATGCTCCGAGAGAACCATATTGTGCCTGAATGTGTTCAAGTGATAAGTCGGATTGCCCTGCAACAACGATAACTGTTCTGATGGTTCGTCTCGTCTGCATACTAAAGTTTATTTGATAGTGTTTCCATGCATCCGTATCGGTCGAACAATGGCTATTGGTAGAGAGCTGAACTGCATGTGTTACCGCTGCTACCATGATAGTAAAAAGCAACCATGAGTCACAGCTGCCCTTAGCATCAGATAAAGAGTCATTGGCATACTGGATCAACCGCTGCCGATCCTGAGATACTCGAGGACCGCCTTGTATATATTTAAGTTATTGTGTTGGCTTGGATAGATGGACTGCCCCTAAGATGTGCATGTGTGTCTAGCTATGCATTTATCCCTGTAGTCTCACGAGATACACTGCGCACACCCTGAAACATGAACGAATAGCTTGCTTGCTTTATATCGCATATGAAACTCTGTTTCCAAAGATGTTTTCATAAACTATGTTATATGACTCTGCTATGAACTACATAAAATAAACATAGGTAAAACTAGAAAGATCATTAGTAATATAATATTTTATAACATGATTACTTAGTGTTAATTTTAGTGAATGTTTATTTCTGTTCAGTTGTTTTATCTCACCAGTACTTATAAAAGTGCTGACCCACCAACAGTTTACTTGCTTGCAGGTACTGGATCATCCGAGGGAGCGATAGGCGTGTCACAGTCCCTAAGACCCAGAATCCTGGTTTCAATTATTGCCCCGAGATGCTATCGTATAAGGGGGCATAATGTATGGAACAAATGCCTTTGCATAAGAGAACCCAGTCCCTCGATTATCCCGAATACTCAGTTGGCTAAATGTATTGCATTGCAACAATGTCCCTTTTCGCTGCTTACTCGATTGATGCGATGATAGCCAACAAACAACTTAAACGATAAAGCCTTGTGCGGGCGCAACCCCAGGCTCGTACGGTATCATGTCCTGATAATCGAACGGGCCAAACATCCCTTTCTCGCACCCGCGGGACAAGCGCGGTAATTCGTGTCCAGTGCGCCGAGGCACGGTGATTCGCGTCCGGTTCAATCCGGCCCGGCGGGAACGAGCGAGGCTATGGTCCGGCCGGGCGGCCCCTCGGTTCTCGGGGGTCGGGGCATGACAAAATGGTATCAGAGCGGAATCGATTTTCTGGCCCAAAATACGTTGCTATGACTCTGAGATATTGCTCAATATGGTATTGCAATAGAGCATTCCATACAATAAGTCCATAGATATTCTCAAAGTGCAAATATTTTCTTAACTTGAATTGCTTGATTGTTTTGATTGAGTACGGCGATGGATGGCACTATTGCTGCTATGAATATCGAGAAGTTTATCCTTAAAGTTTCGAGGACGAAACTTTTTGTTGGTTGGTAAGTATGTAATGCCCCGCTCCGCGTCGGCATTATGTATCAGGTGAGTGGGCAGAACTTCGTTTTCTGATTCTTGCACGCCTTAATAATAATCTGAGTTTTTGCTTGCAATGTTTTCATAAGAGAAATATAGAACCTGCATTGCATGTTAATGAACGAACTCACCTAGCTTGTCTTTGAAACGATAAGTCTACTTAACTAAGAATCCTGAAACGCATGCCAATGAGTGCATGAACATGTTCACTATCCCATATGCTCCGAGAGAACCATATTGTGCCTGAATGTGTTCAAGTGATAAGTCGGATTGCCCCGCAACAACGATAACTATTCTGATGGTTTGTCTCGTCTGCATACTAAAGTTTATTTGATAGTGTTTTCATGCATTCGCATCGGTCAGACAATGGCTATTGGTGGAGAGCTGAACTGCATGTGTCACGGCTGCTACCATGATAGTGAAAAGCAACCATGAGTTACAGCTGCCCTTAGCATCAGATAAAGAGTCATTGGCATGCTGGATCAACCGCTGCCGATCCTGAGATACTCGGAGACCGCCTTGCATATAGCTAAGTTATTGTGTTGGCTTGGATAGATGGACTGCCCCTAAAATGTGCATGTGTGTCTAGCTATGCATTTATCCCTGGAGTCTCACGAGATACACTGCGCATACCCTAAAACATGAACGAACGGCTTGCTTGCTTTATATCGCATATGAAACTCTATTTCTAAAGATGTTTTCATAAACTATGTAATATGACTCTGCTATGAACTGCATGAAATAAACATAAGTAAAACTAGAAAGATCACTAGTAATGTAATATTTTATAACATGATTACTTAGTGTTGGTTTTAGTGAATGCTTGTTTCTGTTCATTTGTTTTATCTCACCAGTACTTATAAAAGTTCTGACCCACCAACAGTTTACTTTCTTGCAGGTACTGGATCGTCCGAGGGAGCGATAAGTGTGTCACAGTCCCTAAGACCCAGAATCTTGGTTTCGATTGTTGCCCCGAGATGCTATCGTATAAGGGGGCATAATGTATCGAATGAATGCCTTTGCATAAGAGAACCCAGTCCCTCGATTGTCCCGAATACTCAGTTGGCTAAATGTATTGCATTACAATAATGTCCCTTTCCGCTGCTTACTCGATTGATGCGATGATAGCCAACAAACAATTTAAACGATAAAGCCTTGTGCGGGCTCAACCCCAAGCTCGCACGGCATCACGTCTCGATAATCGAACATGCCAAACATCCCTTCCTCGTACCCGCGGGACAGGCACGGTGATTCGCGTCCGGTGCACCGAGGTGCGGTGATTCTCGTCCAGTTTAATCCGGCCCGGCGGGGGGCGAGCGAGGCGGTGGTCCGGCTGGGCGGCCCCTCGGTTCTCGGGGGCCGGGGCGTGGCAGTCCATGCTTGATACAGATCCACTTTGTCAATTAGTAGCTCAAACTGGATCCATATAAGCATGATGCAACAAACAACAAGTCCTAGCCACGCTTTTGTAGTTGACCCATATACCATGCCCACGCTGGAGAAATAATATAATATTATCACATGTCGCATAGTATAGGGGCATTCTCAATTCACAACCCGAAATATGTAATCACATAGCACGTAGCAAGTTGTGTCGTACCTCAGTGCATATTGATCATGTAACACATAGTACGTAGAAAATTGTATCAGCACGGATACAAGTATTCGAGTTAAATTACCAATGAGATACTCAATGGACACAATCTTCTTGTCAATTCCTCCTCCTTCAAGAGCTCATTGCAATCTAAGTTTCAATGCTTCTTAGATGGTGAGAACGAATGAGGTTGAGGGTGATTTGAGAGAGGTTGGTGGTAGAATGGATTAATTTGGAGAAGAACACCAAATGAGGAATAATTGGAATAAAAAATTAAGAGGAGAGAGAAAGTCTCTCCCCACAAATAGGTTCGGCCACCTATCCCCTCTCCCAACCAATGTAAAATGACTATAATACCCCTATTGGGTTGTCATAAAGAGGGTTAATTAGGGAGGAAGATTCTCTTCCTAATGAAGGTTTAGTCTACTCTCTAATTAAGGAGAATGGTTAACTAGTTGGGTCTAAATGGACAAGTCTAACTAATTTGTTAAGTGGTCATGTCAAATTGGTTAGGTCCACTAGAGTCATATCTAATCAAATAGTCTAATCTACCAACCAATAATAATATTAGTCACCAATATATATAACATGCACTATATTAAATAAATAATAAAATTTTATAATATATTATTTATAATTATACAAAATGATAAAATTATCCATATTCCAGAAATGTGGTAGTTACATTTGGTTATAATATTCCAAGTTACCTTTGATTTAATATATTTTGATATAGCTTGAAATAGAAGTGTAGAATAGAGGAAAAAAAGCAGAAGCAAAGGAGTATAAATGATCCAAATATTTTACTGACTTAAAGTCATGTGTTGATGATTATGAGTTAGCTTAGCATTTATAGATACTAGTTGTACCAACTTATCCCACGTTGTATGTACTCCTATAGACTTGGTAATCTAGAAATCTAAGGAATGAAAAATACTTCTTTTGTACACCCATAATAAAACCAATTTTCTTGAACTTAGTCTTCAGGCAATGCTTTATTGAGAACATATGCAATTTTATAATTTATGTTTGTATCTCAACTTGTTTTTTGGCAACTACCACTCGCATGCAGTGGTGATGAACTTCAATATATTAGTTCATCCTTTATAAACCAGATTCTTAGTCAAGGCTCGTTATCTTATCTTTTCATTCAGGATGATCACGATTGGTGATCCATTCAGTATGTACCGAATTATTCTATGGTACCCAACAATTTCTATAACATTTTTTCATCAAAATACAATATCATTGAAACTACATATTAAATGGTATACTATTTCATTCTCGTGCATAAGTGTAACAATATTTCAACAAATAACAAGATCGCTAGTGACTTCTTTACTCTTTATCTTTTATTGAGGCATCATCGATCATAAGGATATTGCAAAAAGAAACTCAAAGATAATTGTTTTACTAGGTGTGAAGATAAAGGGAGAAAAGAAGATCCACTCATATTTAATGAATTATTTTTCTGTTCCGATCATATAGATGCCAAAATAATTTTCTCGAATAAATTCGAATCCAATTAGTCTATTCAAGCCAACAAGCCAATATAATATCATTGTGTGGAATGGAACACTACAATGCAAACTTAATATCAAGTTGAAACACTTTTTTTTTACCTATTTTGGACGAACAAAGCTAATTACAATGTTCTAAATAGCATAAATTCTACACACAGGTGCAAATGTCTTAATAAAATTAATATATATTTCTTGAGCAAACCCTCTAGCAACTAAGTACACCTTGTACCTTTGTAGAGTTATGTCCGCATTTAGCTTGCTTTGTAGATCCACTTTTGTCCAATAACTTTCTTAGTAGGTGGCAATTCACCAAATTTTATGTTTTGTTCTTTTGAATTGTTCGATATCTTCCTCAATTGCCTCACACCATTCTTATTGTTTAGATGCATCTTCGAAACATTTTGGTTATATTGTAAAACAAGAAAATTCACACATGATTAGTAAATATCAACTAAGCTTTACAAGGAGGAGAATCATCAATATTATTTACTACTATCTCATATGATTCATGTGTTGAACATTATGATTCACAAGAGAAGAGTCAAAAGAGTTCGACTACAAAAACTCAAATAGTAATACAATCACTATAGTGTTTATACTTAAATTTAACATAGCCCTAATATGAACTAATGATATTATAAATGCTACTATGTGTATTGCTTTGTTTGCCTAACATTTATTTGCAAAAAAGAAATAAGCAAGATCAATCATGGATATATAAAATAAAAAAATTATGATGGGCTAAAGACACTGATTGCCTTTAAGATTTTTCTGAACTGCCTACGACATCTTCGGGGTTGAACACTCGGGAGTTCTACTTCTTGGTCAGCGAACAGGGTTCGAGAGGGCTGTGCCCCTGTGGGGTTTGGAGGTGAAGCCCCTGAAAGGTATACAAATTTCCTAATCTGCTTAGCTTTGGACAACTATCGTAAAAAAAAAAGCCATTATCAAACAAAAGAAGAAGCCAAGCTATTAAGACTCGAGATCTATGTAATCTTTCTTTACTTTTGAGTTCTTATATTTATTTATAACTCAATAGAGAAAGGCAATTGATAGCTAAAATAAAAAACTAGCCAAAAGAGCCAAAAATCTGAATTTGGGATATCAGACGGTATATCGCAGTATACCTGCGATATACCAGCACCCATTTCTAGAATGTTTTCTATATAAATAAAATGGTACACCGTCGGTACACACTAGAACACTGACATTATACCATTTGGTGATAGTTGCACATTAAATACAATCCAACAGTAGGTTTCAGAGCAAATAATGTTATTCAACGACTATAAATATAGTCGTTACTATTGCAGGCAATATACCAGCAGTACACCGACGGTATATCTTCTGCACAGTAAATTCTGGCTTTTTTTTTTCCTCTTCCTATATAAACCTAAGTGCATTGTTTTGTTTCTTACTTCTTCCACTTCTTGGAGCTTCATTTTCTATCTTTTAGAAGATAAACCTCTCCATGTAAAAGAACTATCACTTGCATAATTATATTGAGATAGAGTGCTATTGAGTTGTAATATGATCTTCAAATTATTGTGAGAAGATCCAAAAAAAAAATTTGTAAGAAGATAAAAAAAAATTGTAAGAGGTTGAAGTCGGCAAGCCTTCGTATCAAAGCTTGTGTGAAGTCAGCGAGCCTTTGGATCAAAGCTCATGTGCAAGGTGTAGCGCCCCGTTCCTCCTATTCGAGGAGCGTGGCTAAGAAACACAAGACGGTATCGTTCGATCGGGATAGATTGAATTAAGAACTCGTCCTCGTTATGGATTTGTTTCTTCGGAATCGATTCCCATATTCAGTGGACTGCGCCCCAAGGATCGGCTTAGCGGCAGAGTCAGGAGGGACCTCTCCGCTGCTATCTTTTATTGCCTCGGTTTTCGATGTCGCTTGTTGCTTTCGTGCTTTGAGTTGGTTTTGGAATTTGCTTGTTTTCCTTGAACGGTTTCGATGGTTTTCATTGTTTTCGTTCATTGACTTGCACTTCTATTCCGAGATTGGAAAGAGAGGAAGAAGTATTAATCGAGCTGTTCGTGTGCAGGTGAACGAGCAGTAGGTGGCTTACGAGCGGAGTCGTGAAGCACCTCTTTCCTTCTTCTTTCCAAAATCTAAGTGAGTGGCTACCAACCCGATTAGCTAGCCTTGCTTCCAAGCCTCACTCCTTCGCCCCGATCAAACGATACCAAGTAATAATAAAAGAGATCAAGATAAAAGGGAATAGACTTGAAATATTGCTTGTCAACTAAACTTATGAACGGTTATCATCCTGTATGCTAGTTCATTTATAACTGTTCTATGAATCATGCTAAGTATGGAAATATATGCTTGTTATGAAATAAACTGTTAGTAAGACTATGCAAAACTGTTTGGCTATGAAGCCTGCTCCTATTCGTTCGAAATTCGTTTGTAAATTCGTGTGAAATAATTCGAACTAAATGTGCTCGATCACGGACAACTTGTGCACAAGGTATTTTGGATTCCGCGGACGGCCGCCAGGGCACTGGGGCCGATCCGATCCGGGCGGAAGAGTTCGTATAGTCGTTTGTCATGGACGGGATGCTATGTAGCGGGGCTCGCCACCTGCGTTGCATAACATTCTTGTCCCGAGACTATAAATCGTCCCTTTGTGGCATCAAGCCAGTGATCCCTGTGTATATTTAAACCTGTTGCATACTAACTTGTGTCTTCGTTTCAGGGAAGGCATGGTAAGTATTGTGCAGGTAATTCAGACGGTCAGGTAAAATCCACCGAACGGTGGCACGTTCATTTCAGTAAATTCTATATGCTGCTTACTTGTAAATGAACTAAGGCAAGATAGAAACCCATAAAAATAAGCATGCTTCACTAAACAACGTGTTGATTGGTATAGTCAGGCTAGTTCGCCTTCACCAGCATGTTTCGATATGCTGACCCTCGTTGAAACAGGTTCTCCGCACCAAGGCGAACCGAGCGAGGAGCCGAAGTCGTCTACCCGATCCAGTCCAAGCTGTTGGCGCATCTTCACCGCGCCTTGAAGCCTTTTGAAGTCCGAAGCTGCAACTCTTCATACACAAATGCAGCTCCGTGGCAAAGCCGTCCTCCAGCCTGGAGGTCTTTATCATTTTGAGTTTATAAAAGGATGTAATGTACAGGACTGCTATCTCATTTTGAGTCAACCCTTTTGTAAGCCGTTCGGCATATTAGCTGACTCGTTCAGGAGTTTGTAATAGATGTTCATTATCAATAAAGAGAACTTTTCTATGTTTCAAATCTGTGTTTCAATTTATCTGCGTACTCTGAATATGTGCTTGCTATGCAAATCATTAAAGCCTTGTGCGGGCGCAACTCCAGGCCCGCACGGCGGTCACGATTCGGGGGACGCCTCAAGTGATTCTACGAAATTGGGTCGTGACACAAGGAGTCAACGAGCCTTCAAATTAAATCTTATGGTATAACTATTTATTATAATATATATAGTGGATTAAAGTCGAAGAGAGTTCCGAGACTTGAGTGCCTTACGGAGGCTACTAGGATACATCAGGTATCGATATTCTTACCTCTTTTCTAGCACTAAGTTTTAAATTGCTTATTAACATTCTTAATTGTGCTTGATTATTAGTTAAGCCATATGCACCCCTCTAGGATACTTTTAGGCTCAGTGTATGGAGAAGAAATATGTGTGTGCTAGTGGCCTAGTTCCCTGAGTGGTGTATTGGGTATCCTAGGGGTGTATGCTTGATTTATGATATTGATATAAATAAGCATGTTAGTATTAGATAGTGGTAGTATGAGATCTGTGCTTAGAGTTATACCTAGTTAGATATGAATTTAAATGTTCCTTGTTTATTTGGTTCCGATGATCAATAAATAATTTTTAGGAGATTAAGATAATATTGGATAAGAATTCAAATTTATGAAGTGAATGTCATGGTTGAAAAATCAATATGAAATGTGTATTAAGTTTTGATTTGAATTGATTGGATAAAATTTTATGTTCAATGCAAAGAATTGGTGGTACTATTGGAAGTTTATATATTTGAAGCATATGAGAATGTTGCTAAGAATTTAGGAATTTTATTGCTCGATGACTAAGCTGGTTTGATCTTAAGTGTTGAATAAGTTGATCCTATATCTAGTTTGATAGATAATATGGGTTGAAACAAATTTAGATTTAGTAGATGGATATTTTCTAGTTATATATATATATATATATATATATATACATATATATATATATACATATATATATACATATATATATATATATATATGTATATACATATATATATATATATATACATACATACATATATATATATATATATATATATATATATATTTAATGAGACTGGGTGTATCGAAGATCGATAGATGTTGCCTCATGGATATTCTGGTTGGTTGAATAATGATTCTGTAACATGATGAATCATAGAAGTATATTATCTTGATGGATTCTAGCTTTATGGACTATAGATGGATTGAATGATAGTATTAAAGTTTTCTATGATGTGGTTAGGTTACCCTGAGCATGGCATGGATGTATATTAGTTAAATTCGGCTTAGGGAATATTAGAATTCCTTGTGATTGATTTAACAGATTAAGAATAGAAAAATTGGTAGATTATGAGAATATTGAGTCAACCTAAAATATGGCTAGAATATATTTATAAGATTAAAACAATTAATGAATATAGGAACTGCCTTTATATGTTGATTATTTTTTAAGTTAATCTTGACTATACAATTGCATAAAAATCAGTACAAGTTAGATTAAAAATGGAAGTAAGTTATAATTGATGGATTACAAAAGAGGCTAATTGATATTTATAACTTATGATTGGTGATTAAGATTTACAATATGATTAGTGATTGTTATTTACGACTAGTAATTGGTGATTGAGTTTATGAGTTTGGATTGGTAGAATTTACCTTATGGATTTAGGATTTGGACTATAAGAGTTCTTCGATTGATTTCATGGATTATAATGTAGGCAAAATTTATGGTCAGGTGTAGTTACCCTAGAAAGGATTTTGTTATATTGACTTTGCCCTTGGATCTTTGATGATGCTTATGTTAGCAAGCTGGTCTGAGTTGGTTTCTTAGATGTTTGAGTTAGAAGTGTTTCTCCTAAGTTTGTAGGCGAAATTTAGCCTTATGATATTGGATGGTGCACTAAATTCTAGTTAACCTTTGGAGATGAGTAGCTAGCCTTAGTGGTTGGCAAATATCCCAATGTTGAGTATTAAGGATCAATAAGATAGCCTTAAGAAGAGATTTCTCTAGAATAGAGCTTGGATAACGAGATTTTAAGATAAACCAAGGATAATTTAATTTTGTTCTTAGAATTTTTGATTGATTATTTACGGTTGGGAGAATAGATTGTATTTAGAAATAGTGGATTGATTATTATTGTATTGTCTTAGTTGATTATACTCCCGTTAATGAGTGAGACAGAGATGTATTTTTGTATGGTGAATAGCTAGATATGAATTGAGATTGACCTTGAAAATTAATTGTCGATGATCACTTTAAATTTGGCTAAAAAAATTGGAGATATTTGGTGTAAATATTTTGAGTAAATTATTCTTTGTGGATTAGTAGCTCTTTTGGGGGTTTGTGAGACTTTTATCAGTGAAAGAAAATTAATATTCGTTGGTTAGATCATAACATAGTTTGAACTAACTTTAATTATAAATAGATTCTCTATAATTGAAGCGAGACCGAATTGGGTAGTTTTAATAAAGATTGTGATTATATTGCGAAGAGTATGATTAATGTATTCATAGTAAGAGATTCATATTTTGTTAAGTTGTCTACTTGGATTGAGAAATTCTTGGGAGATGGAACATATATTGATTCAATAATAAATTTTGAGATATTAGGATTATGCTATAATTGAGTATTGATGTATACTTGTGATTGAGACTTTGATGCAGTCAGGTTTGATAATTTGTTAGATAATTGATCTCTTAAAGAATGGTTTGAATCGTGTAGGGATCATGTTGGGTACAATGCTTGGAATTTGAATAAAAATATCGTTTGATTTAGGCCTTAAGCGTATAACTTTTAGTTAAAAAAATCTAGATAATATATTAGTTTCTTGAATTCCTTAGAAATAATTTGAGATGGATTGACATTGATGGATGATTACAATATGGATGGCCACATAAAATTTGGATTTAGTTGGTTTTAGCTATAGTCCAATGATTCATAATCGAATTGGTATAATGCTTGGGTAGGTTTATCTTGGTCTGGAATGGTTCCTTGGTTCTTATGTATGTAGTTTTGGTTTGCTAGTGATATCTTTTCTAGTGAGTTGAGAACTATAGTTTTGTGCAAGATGTGTTATTGATACAGGTAGAGAATGTTGGTAAAGTTTGAAATGGTTGGATTGAACTTAGTGGTATAAGTTGTTCAATATATTTGGCTAATTAAGACGTGAGTGAGCTTGTATTTAATGGATGTAAAGATTATGTAAGACGTATTCAAGTTGGACAAGAAGGAAGAGGCTTCATGGATTTTATTCAGTTTTATTTGTTTGAGTATTTTGGTGCAACTATAGATTAGAAAAGTATGCGTAGACATAAGAGGAGAGATAATTGATGCAGGTGTATTTGTTGTATGCTGAAGGATTTTTCTCAAATATTGATCAGAAATGGAATGTGTTTTATAAATATTTTGGGCTGTGATTTGCGTATTTTGGCAGTCATTCAGTCGAGAAATCGAGATGGAAGTTTGAGTCAGAGTTTGAGTAAGAAGTTTTCTTTATTGGTTGTTGATGTAGAGGATGAGTATATTCTTGTAAGTTTCGAGGCAAATTTTTTTCTGACTGATGTATTTTGTAATGTCCCGCTCCGTGCGGTGCATTATGCTAGCATGTTGGCTCGAAGGGCCTAATTGGACTTGAATTTTTATAGATGTAACATTCAGAGAGTTTGTGTTTGGGACAAAGTCAATTTTTTATGGTGGGTGGTTTTGACTCTAATCTCTTTTATCTTCACATTTAATAAAAAGATGTTTGCTAGTCTTCATTTCTATAGGGTTTTTTTTAGGGGCAAAACAAAAGTTACTCGGGGCTGTCCAAGTTTTTTTTTTAGGACTGTCAGAATTTTTGATAGTCCTTCCAATAGGTAGGACTGTCAAAATCTTTGACAGTCCAAATATTGTTATCTTTAGGACTGTCAAATATTTTGACAGTCTTTCCAACATGTAGGACTACGAAATTTTTTAAAAATATGTCTATTTTTGGATTGTCAAAAAAATTGACAGTCCTGCCAAAAAACTTTTGACAGCCCAGAGTAAGAAGTGTAGTGCCCTAAATAAACTATTTCTATATGCCATAAGATTGTCAATACTAAGTAAAATAATCAAGATAAAAGAGAGTAATATGATTGTTGCTAACTTGCTATATAAAATATGGATTATTATACTGCTATTAAGATATAGATATTGTAATGTTATTATAGACATGTGGAATGTAATACTGTTGTTATGTTACTATGTGAAATATTGTACTATTGTTTTAGAAAAATGGAAATATAAAAAAAAAATTGGGACTATTGAGTCGCCAAGGTGGTAATATCTGGATTGGAAAGAATGGAAGTACGAGTGATGACTCGAGCAATATGGTAATAAAAAGAGAATCTCTTCCATAATTATTTCAAGTTTTATGTTATCACATGTTTTCGCTTTAATAGCTAATTTTCTTATGCATGCATGGTCATGGACAACTTGTACACAAGGTTTAGTTTCTCGAACAATTGTCGAGGCACCAGGACCGGGTCGACCTAGGGGTAACAAGGAGAATAAGTGCTGACATACTAGCACAAATAATTTGGGACCTTCAGTGGGGCTCGCTACCTGCACTTGAAATATTATCGTTTTACCATGAGTAGTCCAAGATAGCACGTTCGCTAGTAACTGTTATATAGTTAGGCTGCATGCTAATATCAATATGTTTGCTAACAATTGATGCAAGGACACATATAAGAAATTTATATATTATGAATGATAATATTATTTACATGAAAGGAAGGTAGCATTTGGTAAGATTCACTATGTCAAGTGACACTTTTATGCTATATATATATATATATATATATATATATATATATATATATATATATATATATATATATATATATATATATATATATACAACCATTGGCCCGCCCAGAACCGTGGCTATGCTACTCAGCCATTCCAGGCAGGGGGGACCAGAACCCGGCTAACACCCGCATGTAACTCCCCACCCTACCGTTGGCACGCCCGGAAGTGTGGCTATGTTACCCGCCATTAGGGGTAGGGGCGACTTGTACCCGGCTAACACCCACATGTGATCCCCCACCCTACCGTGGGGCTAGAGCCCTTTCGAATATATATATATATATATATATATATATATATATATATATATATATATATATATATATATATATATATATATATATAGTTTGTAACGCCTACAAACTCGACCCGAAGGCAACACTCCCAGCCTGAAGTCCCGCTCATGCACCGCAATTACATCGCACCGCACCCACACTCAGCCTACATTTTGGTTGCCCATTATATATATATATATATATATATATATATATATATATATATATATATATATATATATATATATATATATATATATATATATATATATATATTGTTAACTAATTCTAAGGCAATAATAGAAAGATCACATAATAATTTTATCTCTTTACTCATGACTACCATGTTGGTTTAGGTAAGTCGGCTAGATACCGCTTATTAGTGCATTCTCTAATTTGTTGACCCGCTCCTCCAAATATGCGGAGATTTTCTTGGTCGTGCTGAGGTGATGGAGTTTGTTTGGCAACTTGAAGTTGTTCAGCTAGACGATGTCATTTGCTTTTGTTTATAAAAGACATAATACATGAAATATTGTTGATTATAGTAGTTTCATGAGTTGTAAGCCTTGTTGCATCGTTCATTTAATAAGATTTAGTGTTGGTAATCAATTATTCTATTGGCCTAAACTCGTTGTAATTCCATAGCAAATTATCAATAAAAAATTATTTTTCGTATACCTTGTGACTATCAATTTTTTTTCCTGTAATGACTTTGTTTTAAGATGTTTATTATAACCGTGTTTGTTCTTGCCTGGTATAACTATAATTTAGGCTTGTACAATATCACATCCATAAGCGACTTTTGGTTATACGAAATTGGGGTATGAAAACAACCATTAATAAATTATATTTGTTCGAAGTCGCAAGTATTATCAATCATGGCATTAGTTTTTGGGGAGCAAGAATTCGTCCTTCGGATTGAAAACGTTGAGATCACAAAAATTAATATAGACTCTAATCTTTTCGTTCATCTTCAGGACTAGAACGACATTGGATACCCAATCAGTATGTTGTTCCTCTCGAATGAAGCCGCAAGCAATTGGATTCTTGACTTCAGCTTCAATTGCTTCCATAATATCAGGGTAAAATCTTCTTTGTTGTTTCTTCACTGGCATGGCATATGGACGACCTAGCATAGCTAGTTGAGGGTCCAAACCATGCTTCAGTGGCTTAGCATCTGGACGAATGTTCAACGATATATTGGTGAAGCAAAGGCATCAATATTTTTCGAGATTAGTGCCACTATAGTCTTTTAGAAAATATTTGTTAATAAAAATAGGTTTCAGTTGTGGTTCATCTCCTAGATCAACCGGAATGACTTCATCCTCAGTTAGTGGTTCTTGTAGTTCAGATCACAACTCCCATTGAGACTCCATCTTCTAAGCCCAAGACTTGACTTCGAAGTGTTTAAGAGTCTAATCAATATCATTATCCAGTTGAACAACAGAATTTATGTATACTGACATAACTTTCTTGAAGACTACACCTATGATGATATCAGAGTCCCATATATAATTATAAAGAATGTGAAGGTAGGAATTGTTAGGGTTATATACTAAAAGCATCACTTTTGTATTTACTATATTTTCTTATTTTTTTGAATGAGAATCATATGGGCAAATATTTGCATATTATAATTGTTATAATGTTAATGCAAGTATCTGATATTCTATATTATAGATAATATGGTGTGTGATGTTACACAGAAAATCATATTATTAGTTTCTTGCACAATATATAAATGGTTCACAACCTAGATGGATTGGGACAAACCATTGGTAAGGTTATAGTGTAATATGGTATTAGTATATCTTGACTATAGGTTTATATTAATGAACTTTGTGTGTATTGAACATGACCACTTGAGATTGGTCTCTTTGTACTGACTACTTAAGAGAACAAACACATATGTTATTATGGATGCTTATGCTCTTAATCTGGATATAATAAAAGACATGTATATATAGTGTGCATCACTTTGCCTCATAAAAGAGTGAGATTTATTATATATGGATCAACAATTTCTATGAATTGGGTAATGGCATTGTTTGTATGATGAGTTATTGATTATAAAAGAAATCCATGTCCCGATATGTCGGGTTGATGATGTCCCCTTAAGGATCTCATAAGGATTGTCATATAAATCATACATGTAGCTTATATCCGACATGATAAATGAAGTTGAGTGGTACTACTTAAGGATAAAACGATGTTGATTAATATAGTTGTCAGTAATTTATTTTGATCGACGAACATTCGATATCTTAACATGGGAGACGAAGATGCATATAATAAGGAGCCTATAAATGTAAATTGTGATTAGGAATATAGTCAATAATACCTTTTTAGTGGACCAAACTATTGTTAACATGCTTGAGTTGTGTGTTCAGGCTGAACATGAGATACCCAAATCCGTTAGGAGGCCTAACCATTTATAACAGTATACTAAAAAGCAATAATTTGAGTATAAGTGGGGGATTTTAGGGTTATATACTAAAATCACTTTTTTATTTACTATATTTCCTTATTTTTTGAATGAGAATCATATGAACAAATGTTTGCATATTATAATTGTTACAATATTAATACAAGTGTCTGATATTCTATATTATAGATAATATGGTATGTGGCGTCACACATAAGATCATATTATCAATTTTTTGTAGAATATATCTAGATGGATTTAGACATACCATTGGTAAGGTTATAGTGTAATATGATATATTAGTCTATATTTACTACAGGTTTATACTAGTGCACTTTGTGTGTATTGAACATGACCACTTGAGGTTATTCTCTTTGTACTGACTACATAAGAGAATAAATACCTCTGTTATTATGGATACTTGTTCTCTTAATCCAGATATAATAATAGATATGCACATGCAGTGTACATTACTTTGACTCATAAAATTAGAGTGAGATTCATTATGGATTAACAATCTCTATGAATTGGGTAATGATATTGTGTGTATGATGGGTTATTGATTATAAAAGAAATCCATGTCCTGATACGTCGGGTTAATAATGTCCCCTTAAGGAACTTATAAGGATTATCATATAAACCATGCAGGTGGATTATATCTGACATGATATATAAAGTTGAGTGGTACTACTTGAGGATAAAAGATGTCGATCAATATATTTGTCAGTAAATTATTTTGATCGATGCGCATTCGATATCTTAACATGGGGAGACGACGATGCATATAATAAGAAAGAACCCATAAACGTAATTTGGGATTAGAAAGATAGTGAAAAAAATAGTTCTTTAGTAGACCGAACTATTGTCAATGGGCCTAGGTTGTCTGTTCGGGATGAACATGGGATACCAAGTTCCGTTAGGAGGACTAACCCTAATTTTTTCTCACGGTCCCTGTCATAGCCTATATATATCCTATATTCTCTTATCGTCATAAGGCATCCAAAAGAGCAGCTTTCTCAAAACTCATTTTTTATGTAAGGAGAGAAAGAGAGGTCAGCCAAGAAGAAGAAAGGTTGGGAGATAATCGCCTACATGACATCCAACCCGAGGAAGGAATACGGTAGAAGATCTTGAGGTTGTTGACTAATCGAGGTTGCTGAAAATCGTTAACTTCTTCTCATCACTTCAGGTATAATTTGTGAACCCTAGTTTCCTCCATTGAAGGGTTAAATCATGCCTTAATCATGTTCATCTTTTATAGATCGATATACAGACCAATCCGCGGTCCTAGGATCCCTAGTTCAATCGGGAATTCCTCCTATGATTCTTTAAATGAGAAAGGAGATGTCACATAACCCAGTCCCTGACTTATTTTATCATAATAATCGTGTTGTTTTCCTTTGGGGACAAATGGTCATAATGGAAAATAACGTCCTTTTCCAAAATTCAACCCTTGTTCTTGTTGAAGATTGTAACATATCTTTTTCATGAGACTCTAGCCATTTGGATCATAGATATAGTATGAGATACGTCCCTTTTCTTCGTCGAAAGAATAAACTTATGTAGGACGATGAAGTCTTCCCTTGCCCAAGATTATTGTGTTTTGTTCGCTGTCTGTTAGAGGTACAAAAAAGAAAGAACCTTCTTCAGGAGTGGGACAATTCTTTATTTGAAAGGCTGAAGTCACTAACATGTGCATGGACTTATTATTATATAAAGCATATAATGACATAGTTAATTACCTGGACTCAAAGAATAGTCAAAATTTCTATTTTTATTGATAATTTTGTCCCCTGAGATTATAAGGATATTCTCAGGATCAATATTGATATTTACATCATTTACAAGTTTAGCAAGATCGATATTAAAAGGCTCTTCCTCGCCTTTGATGCAGTCAAGTTTGACATTGATATTCCATTCTTGGGAGATGGAATATGAAATATTTAATAGTAATTTTTGAGAGAGTGGAATTCTTCTACAACTAAGTATTAATGTATAATTATAATTGGGACTCTGATGTAATCGGGTTTGGCAATTTGGTTGATGGTTGAATTTGATCTCTTAAGGACGGTTTAGATCATTTAGGGTGCAACGCTTGGGATTTGAGTGAAAATATCAATTAGTTTTGGCCTTAAGTATATTGATATTAGTTGGATAAGTTTAGATAGTATAATAAATTTTTTGAAATGCTTATCAAATTTTGAAATGGATTGATTAGTATTGAACAGTAAATGGCAATATAAATGACCTCATGGAAATTGGATCTAGTTAGTTTTGTCTATGTCCTTTTGATTCAAAATAGAATATTATAGTGCTTGGGTAGATTTGTCTTAGTCTGAATTTGTTTCCCCGATGCTCGTTGTAGCTTTGGTTCGCTAGTAATATCTTGCCTAGTAAGTCCAAGAAGTATGGTTTTATATGAGACACACTATTGATGGAGGAAAATAATGTTGGTGATGTTTTAAAAATGTTGGATCGAATTTGGTGATATAAGTTCGGTTAATTTAGCTAAGGTGTGAGTGAGCTTGTATTTAATAAGAAATGATGAAAAGTTGTGCTAGAGTCACCTTTAAAGTTATACGAGATGTATCAATTGAAGAAGAAGAGGCCTTGTGGAGTTTATTATTGAGTTCACATATTCGAGTATTTTGTTGTGTCTATGGATTGGAAGAGTAGGCAAAGGCATAAGATGAGAGAGTTGTTATATGTGTATTTGTTGTTTGCCGAAGGATTTAATCATGTGTTATCCGAAATAGAAGGTATTTCGTAATTATTTTGGGTCTTGATTTGCATGCTTTAGCAGTTATTCAGTCGAAGAATTGATATAGGAGTTTCAATCATAGATGAATAAGGATTTTTCTTATTTGACCAATTGATTTAGAGGAAGGTATATTCTTTTAAGTTTCGAGGATGAATTTTTTTTTTTGAGTTGTGTATTATGTAATATCCCACTTCGTATGGTACATTGGGTAGGGTTATTGGCTCGAAGGGCCTAGTTGGACTTAGATTCGTGCAGATGAATCATTCAGAGATCTTAATGATCAGAAGAAAAAGATAGTTCATAAAATGGTATTCCTTTACCTTCACATTTAAATAAAAAAAACTCTTTTTAGTCTTTGTTGCTATATTCCATAAGATTTTTAAAGTAGGAGAAACAAGATAAAAGTGAGTAATTTTATTGTTGTTAACTTGCTATATAGAAAAATGGAATGTTGTATCGTTGTTATAAAAGAAATAGAATTATAAAAAAGGGTTTGGGACCAATGAGTAGGCAAGTGTGGAAATGCTGGATTAGGAAGCAATATGGATGTGGTTTGGTACCACATAATAGTTAGGATGGTTATTTGGCATAAACTCACTTCGCTCGCCTCACTTCGGTTATTCAGTATTGGCTCATTGGGAACAATAGATCGCCAATCGTAATAACACTGAGAAAATTAAGATATCGCAAAAATAAACTGTTGTATAAGTAGATATATAATTGCATTATTTTATTTTAAGTTTTTGTTATTATGCATCTTATATTTTAATAGCTAAGTTACATATGCATAGTTATGGACAACTTGTGCACAAGGCTTAGCTTTTCTTGAATGGTGTTCGGGGTGATCAGACCGTGTCAGCCTAGGAGGAATTTATGTAGAATATGCTTCACACACGAGGTATTTTGGGACCTACAGTGAGACTTGCTACCTGGACTGGAAGGGCGCATTGCGATACCATATATAGTCCAAAATGGTATGTTAACAATGATTGTCATATAGTTAGACAACCTCTATGCTAACCCCACTCCTCCACAGGTGCGAGAGTCGCTTGGAAGTTCTAAGGCATTAGAAGATCGTTTGACAACTTAAAGATATTCTTCTAGAAGATGTTATCTTTTGTTTATAAAGGGCATAATGTATGGAGCATTGTAAATCTCTTATGTTTGCAAGTTGTAAGCCATATAACATCGTTCTTTGTAACAAAATCCATTATTTAGTCGAGTTGCTCTTTTGGCCTAAAAGTCGTTGTAATTCTTTTAGAAGCATGAAAAAATTCAAAGTCCATGCGCCTGAACAACTATGCGCAAAAATCAAATAGCCTGATTCAGAGAAGTCAGACCGTATACATCTAAGTTTTCAAACACTATACGACATGAAGCTCATGCGACATTCAACCAAAAAGAGAAAAGTCTTCATCTATGTGGCACAGATAGTGACCTTGGGAGTATACGACAAATACCTCAGCCGCATATGTCATTCTGACACAACATTAATTATTCTAATCGCTTCGTAATCTGTGCAGACGATGGTTACACAATAGACGTCAGTGCTTACGTTAGCGTAATAATTACTTTTGTCAGTTACAGCTGTGCGATGCTACATGTATTCATATAACAGTGTTCCCATGCGACTAGCACTTATGCGGCAAAGCCTCTCCAGTTTACTTTCTCAGCAAAGCAGTGACTATGCGACGGTAGTGATTTTGCGGTGAGCCATTTTATGCGCCAACAACTCTCCTTCTTTATTATACAGCTTGCAGTGACCATTATGAAGACGAAGAGACATCTATGTGAACTAAATACATTAATGGTGCATACGTTACAATAATAACCCGTATTAATTTGGATTTTTGTATCATTTTGTAACGCATGCCACGTGTCAAGTCGACCGGGTTATTCGCATATGTTCAGATCCGGATATGTGCCGTATTTATGACAAAAGCCTATGCGTCAGAGTCATAAAACAGTAATTTCTTATATTCAGGCGCATGTTGTCGTTATAGTGTGAATGACTATAAATAGTTGAGATATTGCTTCCCAAATCCATTAAAAGCTGAGTACTTTTGAGCCTATTTGCTTTCTTTTTTGCTAGTGAGCTGAGAGTTAGTGAATTTCCAACCTTTGTGTTCGGATAGTCAACGGAGTATAGGAGTTAGTTGTAAAACTCGATCTCCCTCGCTATATTTCACCATATTCTTGTACTTGAAACTCCTTGTACTCTTAGGATTCTTTTGTACTTAAAACAAATTTCTCAATAAAAGTTAAAATGACTTTTGTTAACGAAAATAATTATATTACAAATTATCAATAAAGAAAATCGTTTTCATATATCTTTTTTCTATTAGTTTTCTGCTTATATTTGCTGCAATGACTTATTTTTTAGATGATTTATCAATCATGTTTGTTCTTACCTTGTACAAGTATAATTTAGTCTTGTATGACATTATGTCCAGTGGTGACTTTCGGTTCTACGGAACCGAGACGTGACACTTACCTCCATATTTGTAGATTTGGCCTAGACTAGACATCTTATTAATTCTTTTACAATGAAGATGCCATATTATATTGTGTCATAACTCAAGAGAATAACTAGAAACATATATTTTATTAACGTATTTAGCAGAATTTACAACTTATAGTTTGAAAATTCCTTTAGTACAAATTTTATTTTTGAAGTATAATTCTTTGTATGACATCACCATCTGTATTGTCCTCAAGCATGCGTTACACAACAGACTCTCAGAGATCTAGTTCTTGGCAATAACAGGAACATGCTTCACATTCTCCAAGGTAAGTAACTTTTCCTAAGTCATTTTCACCACCAACGATCCGATCCCCAGTACTTCTGCAATTTGTTTGCTATTGAAACCTTCTCAAACATTGGTTTATAAGCAGTGAATAGCTTTTTTTTGGAATATACGTGGCAAGATGCACTCTTTTCCACCCACCAATCAATGTCTATGCTAGATGAGTCAACTAGCGCAATCATAACAACCAAGTTAAGCTCACTTTTCTCTTTGTCTTTAGTTTTGGCTTAGACTTGCAGTCGTTATTGAAGTGACATTTATTGTGCACAGTTGAAACATACCCCGTCATTGCTAGACTTTGGCTTGAACAAAGTTGACTTCATCCTTAGATGGTTGAAGTCATTCATTCCATTGTTGTTATAAGAAGCCTTCTGCTTCCCATTGTGTTCCCCAGTCTAGACCATGTTTATCTTAGCAAACTGCTTGGACAGTGAGTCCACTTTGATTTTACTTCTAGCTTCGTCCTCAATATCGATCCAGTGCTGAAGTTCTTCTAGTTGAATCTCAGCCTTCTTATGGTACATATCAGTCGAGAACCAATTCCAGCTAGAAAGTTCGGAGATAATAACATTGTCGGCTTGAAGCTTCCTCCTCAAGTTTTTGTTGTAGCTTTATCAACTCTTTGACTTGGGACAACATGGTCTTTTTGTCTTTTAAATTTTATTTTCATGAATTTGTGGACGAGGTATATTTTGGACATATTTTCATCGTCCTTTTATTTCTTTTCTATAGATTCCCAAATATCTTTTGCAAGCTCCTTGTTGTAAGATTCCGTCATTGAATTGTCTAAGGAATTAAGAATCAACAATTTGTAGAGGTTATTGTCTCTCTTCCATTTTTGTTGCGTGGTAATCACATTTGCAATAACTTGAACATCTTCAATTTTTGTTCTTTCTTATAAGTTTTCTGCAAACACTCTCCAGAATATACTAACTAAATTTTATTCAAAATTCACATATTATCTCTCTAGAAATCTTCTTGTAGCATATTGTAATTCTAGAATATTCTAAACTCTAGACTATTAGAGAAGGTGAGAGGGTATAAATGAAACCTCCCATGCTCCATTAAATAGTGGTTTAATGAAACCTCTCATGGATATTAATAATAAAGAGCATTTCACAATTACATGAAGATTAATTTATTTAGTTAAAAAGAACTACAAGGCAACTTTAAGACAAATAGTTTAGCTTGGTTAGCCATACACAGTTTTTAATTAACCATGTGGAACGCTAGGAGAGATTAAGGGTGTACTTGGTAGAAGAGAAAAGTGAGGGAAAGAAAAATGGAGGAGGAAAAAGTGACTTGTTTGATACGAAAGGAAAAGTGGAAGAAAGAAAAAGTGGAGAGATTACTTTTTCCTTCTATCCTAGAAAATTTAATCACTCCAAAAGTGAAGAAAAAAATGGAAGAAAAAGTGGAGGCTTATATTAATTAACAATTATACCCCATATTAATTGTGTTATTTAAAAATTATTCATGAAGTCAAATGGTAAATAAGTATTTTTAGTTGAGGATAAAATTGATAAAGTCTATATTTTTAGGTTCTTTTCTTTCACTTTTTTCATATCAAACAAAGAAAAATGAATCTATTCTCCTTTCCATCATTTCTACCAAACACAAAGAACTTTTTCCATACCAAAGAAAAATACATTCTTTTCTTTTTCTTTTCTTCCATTTTTCTCTCTCTCCTACCAAAAGAAGCCTAACATCTGTCGAGATATAAGTTTCATAAACAATATGACATAGTAAAAACTTCGATTAATTAATTGCCGAAATACAATGCTATCTTTGAGCACAATAAAAAGAAAGCATTAATAGTGGTCAAAATCATTGACAAGATATATAGTAGCTATTTTCATAAGAATAAATGAAATGCCCTCAAAACGTTTCTTCCAACAAAGTAAATACAGCATGCATATGTTCACTTCTGTTTTGAACACAAGGGGCAAAAAAAAGTAATACCAACAAGAACTGACCACAAATTAACAACTTATGTGTAAGGGCTATTATATTATAGCACAATATTAATAAAAATAAAAATAAAAATAAAGATGTTTATGGGAATGATATGGGAATGATGAAGGTGCTGATTTTGATGTATATATTAATTGCTTCACTTCTATGGTCAGCAACAGCAGCAGTCCTCTTTTTCTTTTTTGCTCCCTTCTTTTCCTATTTTTAACAACTTTTTTTTTTCTTCTTCTTTTCATTTTTCTATATCTACTTTTGCTGCTTTGTTTCTCCAAGTTGATGTTAGTTTCACAGCTCCATTCTTCTCCTTGGAAAGAGCTATCGATTGTTGTTGCATCTCTCTAAGAACTGATGATGATGATGATGGTGTACTTCTGCTCAGGGACTTCTCTAGCACCATGTGTTATTTTAACCATGATGATCAGGGTTATCAGGAGACCAGTATGAGTACTTCAGCCATTCTGTCTCTTGTGCTGGGTGTGGAATTGATGACTCCTGCCAAAGTGGGGGAAAAAATCCAACAAAAATATTAAGGACAAACCAGGCATTCATGAGGAATGGAAGAAAATATAAAGCACTAAAGCATGCTTCTGATTATTTTTTAAATACATCATTAGACTTTTTCCCATGGAATGACACTAATTCCCCATGATGAGGTTCAAGAATCTCTCTCTTGGGATGGATGTAATAAAAAGAAGTTGATTAATTCTTGTGTAAGAACAAACTAGTTTAATCTTGTCCGAACGTTAGGTTAGTTACCAGTTTAGCATGAGTAGGGCATGCTAGACAAGATCCGTACTTTTTTTTGCTTAGAAATTAAATTTTCAAAAAAAAAAATTGAACCATGCTCATTCCCACGTAAGCTCCTATCGTAATCAACAGACTACAATCCCACGGACTCCGTACTTCTTAGATGCCAAAAACTAATAATTATTTTTTGACTTCACCATATTAAGTACCATTCTGGTAGAAGTTTAAATGTTTTCCCTTCGGATATTGCTTAGTCTTATTATTAACATTGGTTGAGTTTAGTAGGGAAAACATCAATATTTGGCATATTTTGTTATAATAAAAATGTTTTGTTGTTGTTACTATCTCTACTTTCAACTATCTCCATATACAATATTTTCTTTCATTTTATTTATTTATGAACCTCCATTTAGCTATCACATTTACGCGTACTAAACTACCAACAAATGTGAGAAATACAAGAAAAAGAAAAGGTATGCTCGTTGATGTGAATAGGGAATATGATGTGCAAAACTTACTCCTCTATTGTTGGCTGAAGTGCAACCCATTATCACCTCTTCAAGTCCAGTAGTAGATGGTCTATCTACAAGTTTGGGATGATGATGCTGCTGCTGCTGCTGCTGCTGCTGTTCACAGTCCAATAGTACAGTTTCAAGAAAAGTTATTTCCATATACATGTAGATAACTAATATAAGTAGTAAGTAGAAGAGGGCTAATAAATAGAAGATAGGTTCAACAAAAGAACTAGCTCGCAATGCCACTGTTTAATAGCAAGATGTTGAATAACTACTATTCAAGTCATTGATATATCACAAAGCACTGACATACATCTAAAAGCGTCATTGATGTTTGATGAATTCTTAGGAATATTGACACAAAATAATTAGTTTTCCAGTAGTGGAATATGTTGCTCTTCCCATGCATTCTTTCCAAGTGTTTTCCAGTATAAAGTACTTTTTGTATTGGTGGTATTTTCATTGTGCTCCTCTTCTATAGGACCTTGTCGTAGAATCCAAAATTTATAGGACGGTGAAGGAAATAAAATTTGATGGTAATGGTTCAATTTAGTTGGAGAAGTTGAATACGAAGCAAGTTATGAGTAGAAAAACTCCAGATCTCAACTTGGGAGAGAGAGAGAGTTGAGAAAGTTTCTATCAGAGGATTACACACAAAATAATACTTATGTTAGATTGCACAATGAAACTTGTACTTATTTTTAATTGCACAACAATACTTGTTACATTAATAAACTTTTGATAAAATATTTTTATATATTGGACTTGTTTGGTTAGGTATATTTAACGAAACACAAGAAATAATTATTTCAACCATTGTATCTAAAAAAACACAGAAAATGCACAACATACAACCTTTGGTAGGGAAGTTGCTAGGTAAAAGCAGTACACAATGAGCTCAATCTTTTAATGGTGTTATATATATATATATATATATATATATATATATATATATATATATATATATATATATATATATGGTAAACGGGATATGAGCCGTGCTCATTTTTTTAAATGAGCTATGTACATATGGACCAATAGAAATATAGTGTACTAGTGCACATTGGTGCACATAGAATGTAAAAGTCTATTCCTATTGGTCCACATGTACCTTGCTCATGTAGTAAAATGAGCACTATGCTCATATCCCGTTTACCACACACACACACACACACATATATATATATATATATATATATATATATATATATATATATATATATATATATGGGTAAACGGGATATGGGCCATAAGCTCATATATTCCTATATGAGCCGTGCACATGTGGACCAATATGAATGGATTCATACATTCCATGTGCACTAGTACGCTCCATTTCTATTGGTCCACATGTGCATTGACTCATGTAGAAATATGAGCCTATGGCTCATATTTCTTTTTTCCTATATATATATATATATATATATATATATATATATATATATATATATATATATATATATATATATAAAAGTTAACTTGATATATTCAACTATACATATTTGACAACTTGATAACCTAAACTTTCAAAATGATTAACTTAATACCCTAAAAAAAAAAAAAATTCAAATATGTCCCTCCCTCTTCTCCCTACCCCCTAAGCCCCTCCGCCCCCTCCCGCCACCCCTAGAGGCCCCCCTCACGCGCCACTCTTCCCTCTGTTCTCCTGCCGCTGCAACTGTTGTCATTGTTGTCGTCGCCACTGTCGTAACACATCGCCGTGCACCGCTGGAGAAAGGAGTAGGAGTGTGAGAGGGGATCATCGTCGGAGAGGGAGGGGGGTCACCGCTAGTCGGAGAATGAGGGGGGGGGGGGGGGGGAGGGGGGGAGGGGGGAGGGGTAGTTTGGGTTTTTTATTTTATTTTTTGATATGAAGTTGAAAAGATTTAATAGTTTATGATATTAAGTTATTGATAAAAAATGTTTAGAGTATTAAGTTGAACAATTTGGATAGTTGAGGGTATCAAGTTACAATTTAGCATATATATATATATATATATATATATATATATATATATATATATATATATATATAGACCAGGGTGGGCAGGGCAACCGTCCAGGATCCCATGGGCCAGAAGGGCAAAAAAAAAATTTGTTTAAATATATAAATAATTTTGTACCAAAAGTAGAACTAGTATTTACCATGGACATTTCTTATCAAAAAGCAATTGTGAGGTTCCTACTTCAAACCTTGGTGGAGGTATATTTTTTATTTTACTTTTATTTAATTCTTTTTACATTATGTATGGGACCTCATTTTGAAAGTTCGTCTCGGTCTCCCATGAGCTCAGGGACGGCTCTGATATATATATATATATATATATATATATATATATATATATATATATATATATATATATATATATATATATATGAGCCATGCACATCTGTACCATCCACCCTCTCTCTCTCTATATATATATATATATATATATATAATTGTTAAAATTAGATGACTTAAAGCACATTCAACGGTGTAAGTAGGAGATGCTTGAAAGATGTAAAAATTGAAAGATCTTGATCTTAATGGAGAGCAGTGTCGGAGATGGCAATTAAGATATACTCTAGATGTCACGATCAAGATCCCTAGAAGTGTCGCATTGTGTCCCAGAAGTTTCTCTAATGGGTGGATGGTCATAGACCGCAGTAGAGGGGAAGAGGAAATGTCTCTTACATAAAGCTGGGACGGAGGAAGGGTGGCAGTCCCTACGTCATCTCAGTTGTGTGTAGGTAAGCGGATGCATGCATTACGAAGACCGAGGGGGTTTAATGCCACGTTACTCCCATGCGGTTATCAGACCTCGCCCATATCTCGGAAGGAAATCGTCGCGTTCCCTCCATTAAATGGGAAAATAGTCCAGGTTTCGAGGAGACAAGTGAGGAAGATCCCTGAGAGCATCTCCAACGCTGTGGTAAGTTTGGAAAAAATAGTTGCCACCTAGGAATTATAATTTTTTATTTAAATGTTTTTTAAAATAAATTTTAAAATTAATATAGTAATGATATGTCAAAAATAATATAAAATTAGTTGTCTAGATCTAGACAATACAAGACAATAGGATTGAAGACCCTCTTATATACAGAAGGAGAAGGTCTTCTCTTCCTCAAACTATTAAGAGTTGACTATTATCTATATCTCCTCCCCTACCATGTTGCATGCTGATACATGATGCTACAAAGAACCAATTGCCAATGAGGGAGAGCGGATTACAAACATTGCGACTAACGATGTGGTTGGCCAAATGGAAGTAGATGATTGCCATATACGTGGTAGGGCCTGACCGTCTTACCATGCGGTGGCGGCCTTCATGTTGCGTACGCGGCAGCCGACTGGCGTAGTGGACATGTTCTCAATGGAGAATGGGTTCTTATTTGCACGATTTTTCCTAGAGGCGAACTTGACCAAGGTGCTCCAAGACGGCCTTGGATGTTTGAGGGATGTCTTTTTTGTGACCAAACGTTGGGATCCTATGACTGTTGTGCCGGTCTAGATCCAGTTTTCCCGACTGCCACTCCAACTTTGGAATGAACCAGCAATGCGAAAGATAGCCAACATCGTTGGGTGCCGCTATGGATGGACGTAGCCACGGTACATCAGAAGAGACAAAATTTGCTCAGGGCCTAATGGAGGTGTCAGTGGCAAAATTTGCTCGGGTGGTGGTGGTGGCTATTCAGTTAGCTTCATCCAACCAGTGACCTACGAATGGACTCCTCAAGTATACTTTGTTAGATTTAATCCTGTTGAGGAGGTTGAAACGGTTGCTATTTGAATTTCAACAAATCTCTAGTCTTTAGAAATTTTGTTTGTTCTATGCAGTTAATTTGTTTTGATTTGTTAGTTAAAAAATGGTTAGAGGGTGCTATCTTTATGCATTCTGTTAGAGTTGTAAATGGCTATTTAAAGGCCAAGTTGAGGTTGAACATAATACAAAATTATTCATTCCAAGAATAAAATACTCCTCTCATCTTACATTTGGTATCAGAGCTATGGCAACAAACGACGACCCAAGCCCCACGACGTCGACATCTATGAAGGAGACGTCATTCACCTTCAAGTACCCCATGCTGACACGGACCAACTACGCGGATTGGGCTCTCTTAATGAGAGTCAACATGCAGGCGCAAGGCCTGTGGGAGGCGATCGAACCCGGGAAAGCCAACTACCGCGACGACAGGATAGCCATGTCCGTCATACTCTGTGTCGTGCCGCCAGAGATGCTGCGGACACTGGCAGTAAAAGACACTACCAAGGAAGCATGGGACGCTGTGAAGATGATGCGGATGGGGGTCGAGCGCGTGCGCGAGGCCAAGGCGCAGAAATTGTGCGCTGACTTCGAATCAATGAAGTTCAAGGACGGCGAGTCCGTCGAGGACTTCGCGATGCGGCTCACGGGACTCGTCAGCGACCTGCAACTACTCGGCGACGAAATGGACGACGAGAAGGTAGTTAAAAAATCCTTCGAGTCGTTCCATCCAAGTATACACAAGTCGCCATCGCCATTGAGACTTTAGTGGATCTCAAGACGCTGTCAATTGAAGAGCTTATCGGTCGTCTTCTAGCCGTCGAGGAGCAGTACGATCTTGGCAGCAACTCCGGCGAAACAAGTAGCCGCCTTCTCCTCTCCGAAGAGGAGTGGCTCGCTCGCACGAAGCAGAGGAAGGAAGGCGACGCATACTCCGACGGTGGCAAACGTTATGGTCGTGGGCGCGGCAAGCCAAGAGGTCGTGGTCGCGGCAACACGAACTACGGCAACGGCAACGCGTCCGGTGGCACGCGCGACAAGAAGGGTAAGTGCCACAATTGTGGCATCTACGGCCACTGGACGAAGGACTGCCGTAAGCCGAAGCGCGATGAGCGTGCCAATCTGACGCAAGTCGACGACGATGAGCCCGCACTGCTGATGGTGCAGGAGTACACGCTCGCCGAGACCACCGGGGGCACGACCAACAACGTCGTACTCGACGAGGTGCACGCTCAGGTGCATCTGGGCCGTGAGGACGACCACCACGGTGAAGCATGGTACCTCGACACAGGTGCCAGCAACCACATGACTGGCTGCAAGGAGGTCTTCGCCGAGCTGGATACTGGAGTCACGGGCTCCATTAAGTTTGGGGACGGATCCGTCGTCGATATCCGAGGGCGTGGCACGGTGATGTTTACGTGCCAGAACGCCGAGCACCGCGCCCTCACCGGCGTCTATTTTATCCCAAAGCTACGAAGCAATATCATCAGCCTTGGGCAGCTCGATGAGAACGACTGCCAAGTCTTGATCGAAGGCAGCGTGCTCTCGATTCGAGATCGTCGGCAATGCCTCCTCGCCAAGGTAAAACGTTTCCGAAACTGACTGTACATTCTATCTCTTGATATTGTACAACCAGTGTGTTTAGCAGCACAACTCAATGACGATGCATGGCGGTGGCATGCACGGTTTGGCTACCTCAACTTCGAAGCACTCAGGAAGTTAGCTCGCCGCAACATGGTGCACGGGCTACCACAGATCGAACACGTCAATCAAATCTGCGATAGTTGTCTTGTCGAAAAGCAGCATCGCACGCCATTACCGCAGGAGACCAAGTACCGTGCTGACAACCTGCTAGATCTTGTTCACGGTGATATCTGCGGGCCGATCACACCGGTGACACCTGGTGGTAAGCGCTACTTCTTGCTCCTCGTCGACGATTTCAGCCGCTACATGTGGTTGACGCTACTTGGTTCGAAGGATGAAGCACCGACAGCCATCAAACACTTTCAAGCCCATGTCGAGGTGGAGACAGGGCGCAAACTGCGCACACTCCGTACTGATCGTGGGGGCGAGTTCACATCTGTAGCATTTGGTGAGTATTGCGCGAGCCTCGGCATCAAACAATAACTCACATCACCATACTCACCACAGCAAAACGGCGTCGTCGAGCGCCGGAACCAGACGGTCGTCACGATGGCGCGTAGTCTTCTGAAGGCAAAGGATATACCCGGGAAGTTCTGGGGCAAGGCGGTCACGACGGCTATCTACATCCTTAATCGCTTGCCGACACGGAGCGTCGACGGCAAGACGCCGTACGAGGCATGGCACAGACACAAGCCAAGCATGCACTTCCTCTGCACCTTCGGCTGTGTCGCACACGTCAAGGTGGTCAAGCCGAACTTATAGAAGCTAGAAGATCGCAGCAAGCACATGGTCTTCATCGGCTACGAGCCCGTCACCAAAGCGTATCGGGTATACGACCCAGCCGGCAAGCGCGTGCACGTCACACGCGACGTTGTCTTCGACGAGGAAGCCAAGTGGGACTGGGGCGTGCAAGATAACGTAGGTGAGACATTTACTGTTGAGTATACTATACCACATGTAGAACACGCAGGTTCACCGGTGCACGGGGGTGGCGATCAATCAACGCCAGTGGCACCCAGTCCAGGGCCGTTGACGCCGGCATCCGGGGCAGAAACATCCGACTCGGTGGTACAACGTGGAGTGGAATTTATCTCGCCACCCACCAACGCCTCGGACATGCTCGACACCGATGAAGATGGGCCACGCAGGTACAGGACCTTGGCGAGCTTGCTTGACACGACCACCATCCGCGAGCTCGATGTCGACGAGCTGCTCCTCATGGTTGACGAGGAACCTGCCACTTTCTTTGAAGCCGAGAAACACCGATGTTGGCGCCAAGCGATGCTCGAGGAGATGAGCTCCATTGAGGAGAACCGTACATGGCACCTCGTAGACCTCCCACCCGGCCACTGTCCGATCGGTTTGAGGTGGGTCTACAAGCTCAAGAAGGACGAGCACGGTGCCATCCTCAAGCACAAGGCGCGGCTAGTGGAAAAAGGCTATGTGCAAAGGCAAGGAGTGGACTTCGAGGAAGTGTTCGCGCTGGTTGCTCGCCTCGAGTCCGTCCATTTGTTGATCGCACTCGCCGCGCATGAGGGGTGGACGGTGCACCACATGGACGTGAAGACGGCATTCCTCAACGGCGACCTCAAGGAGGAGGTGTACGTCGCCCAACCTCCCGGCTTTGTTATCGAAGGACAGGAGCACAAAGTGCTGAAACTTGACAATGCACTGTATGGGCTACGGCAAGCACCGAGGGCTTGGAACACCAAGCTTGACAGTTGCCTACTGTCACTTGGTTTCCACCGGAGTGCACAGGAGCACGCTGTGTATACACGTGGCAAAGGTACAACTCGCCTACTTGTGGGTGTGTATGTCGACGACCTCATCATCACCAGAACAGACCCACAAGATATTGCCAAGTTCAAGGAGGAGATGAAGGCCTTGTTCAAAATGAGTGACTTGGGATTGCTCACTTTCTACCTCGGCATCAAGGTGCAGCAGTCCAATGGCATCATCACCCTCAGTCAGGAGGCGTATGTGCTCAAAATCTTGGAGAAGAGTGGCATGGTGGATTGCAACCCGTGCCACGTCCCTATGGAACCGAGATTCAAGCTAAGCAAGGTGAGCTCAGCCCCTCTGACTGACGCCACATCCTACAGGAACATCGTCGGGAGCCTCCGGTACTTGGTGCACACGCGCCCAGACATCTCGTACGCGGTGGGCTACATGAGTCGGTTCATGGAGAACCCGACCACCGAACACCTTGCTGCCGTCAAGCGCATCCTTTGCTACGTCGCCGGCACACGTCACTTTGGTTGTCTCTACGCAAAGAAGGTGGAGGAACCACGGCTGATCGGCTACAGCGACAGTGACATGGCAGATGACATCGACACCCGCAAGAGCACCACTGGCGTGTTATTTTTCCTCGGTCGTCGCCTCATTAGCTGGTAATCTCAGAAGCAGAAGGTCGTGGCATTGTCATCCTGCGAGGCCGAGTACATTGCCGCGACAACGGCGGCATGCCAAGGCATTTGGCTTGCAAAACTCCTTGGTGACTTGAAGAACAAGGAGACCGGCAGCGTCATGCTCAAGGTAGACAACAAGTCCGCCATTTCCCTCAGCAAGAATCCCGTCTTCCATGACCGAAGCAAACATATTGATACAAGGTATCATTTCATTCGGGAGTGTGTCGAGAGAGGGAAGGTTGAGGTCGAGTACATCAACACTGAAGAGCAGCTTGCAGACATTCTTACCAAGGTGCTCGGGCGAGTCAGGTTCATTGAGATGAGACAGAAGCTTGGCGTCATAGAGGTGAATCTCATGCAACAGGCTTAGGGGATGAATTGTTAGATTTAATCCTGTTGAGAAGGTTGAAGCGGTTACTATTTGGATTTCAACAAATCCCTAGTCTTTAGAAATTTTGTTTGTTCTATGCGGTTAATTTATTTTGATTTGTTAGTTAGAAAATGGTTAGAGGGTGCTATCTTTATGCATTCTGTTAGAGTTGTAAATGGCTATTTAAAGGCCAAGTTGAGGTTGAACATAATACAAAATTATTCATTCCAAGAATAAAATACTCCTCTCATCTTACATGCTTGACATGTCACTGCATCGAACATGTTACGCAGTTCTGTTTGGGTAGGAAAAAGAGAGATGCTGCAGATTGGGATCCTCTCCTACTATCATGTTAGATCTATGTCGATAAAGGGACAGAGTGAACTTATTGCGTGGAATGTTGTAGTACCGGAAAGAGTGAGGATGTTTGTGTGAGTTGGTTGTGCATTGTAAGGAAATGGCCAACACTGACCTTCTGTTATATATATATATATATATATATATATATATATATATATATATATATATATATATGGACGGATCAGGAGTCCCGTGAGCAAGCGCGAACCCTCCGATCCGATGGTGTAAGAACGGGACTTCACAGACGAGTTTTTTAATCCGCCCTCATATATATATATATATATATATATATATATATATATATATATATATATATATATATATATATATATATATATATATATATATATATATATATATATAAAATTATCCACAACATTAGCTGAAAGGCCTATAAGCAAGCCCAAAGGCCCATAATCTAGGCTGTACCCTAGCCTGCATCCTGGTCCGCACCAGGCCTACAGCTTCCATCCGGTTGTCCACTTTAACTTTTCACCACTTGAAAATTAAAATATTTCTTCCACCTTAGCCACTTGAGATGGAGGTGCTTATATTTTTTTCGAAGAAGGTCAAAATTATTTAAGAACTCCTAAATTACAAAACTATATCCCAACGAGATCACAAAAACCAATCATATAGTGTAAGGATTTGTATGTCAAATTCTATGTTCTTTATATAACATATTTACTAAGGACGAGACCCTCAAAAATACGTCGGTTATTTCCGCCATATGTGCCAAACCATCGATCCAAAGAGAAGGCCCATAATACGGCCCGTCTGGGCCATACCCTGGCCTGCATCCTGGCTCACATCCTGTCCCGCACTAGGCCTGCAGCTTCCATCCGGCTGTCCACTTAACTTTTTCACCACTTGAAAATTAAAGTGCTTCTCCCACCTTTGCCACTTGAGATGGAGGTGCTTATATTTTTTTCGAAGAAGGTCAATATTAATTAAGAACTCCAATATTACAAAACTATATCCCAACAAGATCACAAAAACCTATCATATAGGGTAATGATTTGTATGTCAACTTCAAGGTTTCTTTGTATAACATATTTACTAAGGACGAGACCCTCAAAGTTACGCTCGTTATTTCCACCATATGTGCCAAACCATCGATCCAAAGTGAAGTCGTAACTGAATATAATCTCCCCCGCCCTTCTCCTTTTACACTTTGACTTCATTCAACACCGACATGAGATCTCTATCATGCGTACTAGGAAGCCAAAACCGAATGTGTTGGGAGCTCTAAATATCCCAAATAAAGTCACAACCGAAGAATGAGTGATCCCTAGACTCATCCATATGACTACATAAGAAGAACCTCTTATCCTTACATTCAATCCCAAACATGCTCAAACGGTCCCGTGTAAGAAGGGATTCTGAATTATTTTGTGAAGGCACAAGGAGGTCTTGACTGCTGCCCCTTTCTCCCAAACTACTTATGCCCAATCAACTTCAGCCTAGTCCTGATTTGGTTCAAGGCAATCATAAAATTGAAGGTACATTTCTCCATGTCCTCCCATATCCAGTAGTCCTCCATGCACTCCCTAACAATCTCCACAGTGCGAGTATCCTCCGGGTGGGCCACCTTTATTGTAAGATCCTCGAGCCTCCACTCCATTTCCAATATAAGAAAATTGACCGACTCAGTAGATTACATAATCTCATAAATATGCCATCCCTCCCTCCCAGTCAAACTAGAGTGTGTGACCTAAGGGTCAAGCCAGAGGCTAGTCTTATTTCCAGAGCAAATCGCCTTAGTCAATTTAGCTTTAGTCCTATTTCTCATATATATATATATATATATATATAGGGTCCGGATCAAAGATCCCGTTTGCGGAGCTCCTTCAAAGCCCCGCCCCTGCTGCACCATCAGATCGGAGGGTCCGCGTGTGGTCCGTGCGAGGCCCGCGCCGATCCAACCGCCAAGGATCGCGGGGCTTCCGCGGGACTCCGAAAAAGGGACTCCCAATCCAGACCCAAATATATATATATATATGCGCTCAAGAACCATCCGGGTGGTTTCATATTATGAAACCATCCTATGTTATATGAGTTTGATTTGGATTGGATGGCTGAGATAAAAATATGTAGACCACACCACCTTTTAATCTCAACCACCCAATCTCAATCAAACCCATATAACATTGGACGGTTCATAATATGAAATCACCCGGGTGGTTCTATAGCACTTATATATATATATAGCAAATGACGTCTACTTTAGTGGTTAAGACTGATGCATATTACCCAGGAGGTTATGGATTTGAGCCTCCTGGGCGCCAATTAATTTTTTTTTTGGAGAATTAAGTGGTGAGTTGGTGATGGGTGCAGCGCAGGTGCGGTTCAAGTGCAGTGTAGGTGCAGGCCTACGGACCGAGATATGTGGGGCCTTCGGGCTGGGATGTGGTAGACCTTCGGACCGAGTTTGTAGGCTTTCGGACCAGAAATCTTTAACACAATTACCTTTTCCAAATATATATATATAAAATTTACTGTACCGATAATAATTTTATATTAATTAAGTATAACGATAGAAGTTTAAAAAAATTAAAATTTCGATACATATCGCCAACCGAGTTGGCGAAAAATAGGAGTGCTCGATTTTCGCCAATCCAGTTGGCGAAAATTCGACAAAAACCGACGTGGAATCCGACGTGTCAAATTTTGGACGGGAATGGATGGATTTTTGCCAACTGAGTTGGCGAAAATGTGATGGATTGATTTTTTTTGTTGGTTTTTTGGTTTTATGTTTAGGATTTGATTTGGTTTGATTTTTTTTGTTTGTTTTATTTGTGTTGGGTTTTTTTTTTTTTTTGTTGTTGATAGCATATTTTTGTTGGTTTTTCTAATTTATTTAAAAGTTGTTGTAGCAATAAATTTTTAAAATAAATTAAATAAAATAAAATTTAACATCCAAAATATGCTATCATTTAACAAAAAAAAATATGTCGTAAAAATATTACGTCTGCCGTCGAGCAGACTTTGAGCAGCCTAACTATTTATTTTAAAATCAGTTTTCGTCAAACAATAGGTCAATTTGTATGTTTTCGACGAGAGTAGCACAATTCATGAAGAAATAATTTTCTTCCGAAGCAAGACACACATACAGGCAAAAATATAAATTTTGAAACTTTAAAGTATCATAACTTTTGACTGAGAGATCCAAACAAGGTCCAGTTTGTGCCAAAATGACCGTATCGAGAAGTACTACGGGATAAATCAATCCACCGTTTGATGGACTTTGAAATTTTTTAGAATCACAAATAAACGATGTTTTGACCTCCAAATTTTACTTTCAGTAATTTTATTTTCGAATTTTTTATTATCTATACTAATTTTTTATTATCTATACTAATATGAATGATAATTAGTTAGTTATTTTTTTTACTTATCTATACTAATTTTTGGCAAAAAATTGACAAATAAAAAAAAATTATTATTCCATATTTTCGCCATCAGAGATGGCGAAAGCTTTCGTGATTTCAAATTTTTGAATTTTTTTCGTTTTAGTTAATTTGTTTAAAAATATTTTCTGTACAGCAAATTTTCTGGAAAATAAACCAACAAAAAAATAACACAAAAAATCAACAAAAAAAATCAACACAAATCAAACCAACACAAAAAACCAAACCAAATCAAACAAACACAAAAAAACCAAGCCAAATCAAACCCTAAACATAAAACCCCAAAAAAAAAAACCAACCCATCACATTTTCGCCAACATAGTTGGCGAAAATTTATCCATTCCCGCCCAAAATTTGACTTGTCGGATTCTACGTCGGTTTTTCTGAATTTTCGTTGACTGGGTTGGCGAAAATCGAGCACTCCTAATTTTTGCCAACTCGGTTGGCGATATATATATCGAAATTTTAAAGTTTTTTAAACTTCTATCGTTATACTTATTTAATATAAAATTATTATCGGTACAGTAAATTTTTTGATATATATGTATATATATATATATATATATATTTATTTATTTTGCTCCGGTAAGGGAAGATAGGGAGGTAGCCGTCATGGGTTGGAATTCCGGTCCGTATAAAATATAAAATGAAAATGGCATCGAGTCATGAGCTACTAGTCTAGGAACCACTCTTGGAGGGATGTCTCCCTTAGTACTCTCCCCTCCTTTGATCGTCGATGTTGTTGGAGGTGGATCTCCTTGATCCCAATGGCAACCAATCCATTATATATATAAAGTGGCAGGAGGTGGAGGCATTAAGATCCCAAGTCAGACATGTTCGACCCCGGGGAACCTAATTTTACTAATTTCCAACACAACCTCGCGTGAACTCTTATGGTGGAGATAACAGGCTATATGCCGAAATTGATAATTCATGAACGTTCCCAGCAGGATTCAAACATAACCAACACGGGTCATATACTCGAAGGTCACTTCCCGGTCTAAAAATCTGCACATGCATCAATATATGCACTCGCACCTGGCCTGTACGACCACCAACGGCCCTCACATTAATTGTTCCTACAAACTTGGCTCGAATGTCACATCCTAGTTCGAAAGTCCGCACATGCTTCTGCACCCGTACAACACCTGGTCTAAACCACCACCGACTGTCCTCACATTAATTTTTCCCACAAGAGAATTAAATGTGCTTCTCCCATAATTCGAACCCAAGTCCAATGGGGGAATGCCTCAATTCTTAGCCACTTGAGCTTATATATATATATATATATATATATATATATATATATATATAGAAAAAAAGAATATGAGCCATACACTCATATTTCTATATGAGTCAATGCACATGTGAACCAATATAAATGGAGTGTACTAATGCACATGGGTGTACATGAAATGTTGTAATTCATTCATATTGGTCCATATATATGTGCATGACTCATATCCCATTTACTCCA
>JAYESA010000001.1:140685061-140730061 GCA_036927795.1 Iris macrosiphon | reverse complement strand
TCCCCCAGGTGGTACTGGTGCATGACCCAGTTGGTCTTCTCCGGCTTCCTGTGCTTCCCGAAGTTGGTGTAGAGGACCAGTATCTTCTTGCACCCCTTCTGCGTGCCGCCCGCCATGACCGGCCTCGTCTTCCCGGTCTTGTGCCACCTCGTCTCGCCCTTCTGGAGGTCGCACTCCGTCTGGATCTTCCTCCTCTTCCTCGTCCCCGTCGTGTACGCCTTCGACGGCCTGTGGAAGAAGTGCTTGCTCAGCCCATTCCTAGTCACACCTGCAAAACCCAAACCATTAGAAAGCTTTTAATTTCATTGGCAAAGCTGATGACTGACTGACTGACTGACTGACCAACCACTGGAAGTGGTTCAGAAACTAGTGAGATTTTTCTTTGTCAGTTGTACAACCTTGAGAAAATAGAAACAGACGCATCAAACCAAAGAAACTTCCCAGCATCTTTATAGGGAAACTAACCTCATTCTTTTCCTTTTGCTGAAAACAAGACGGGAGTACTCTTTTGGTACAATCTACAAATACTACTACTAAATATTCTCCTTTTAATCAAATTACAGAAGAGGAAGAATGGAATTTATTCTTCTTTCACTATGCTAATTAATTTACAATTTATTCTTCTTTTTATTATTATTATATATAATTAATTAATACCTGGGAGTTTCTCAGGGTGAGTATAGCAGATGCCATCTTCTCCCTCAATGGTGGGTATGAACTCATCTATCAGAGGGTGTGAATTCGCGCCCTGGCAGACCTTCGCCTCCAGGTGCTCTATCAGCTCCTGGTCCGTCGGATCGAACTTCACTCCGGCCGGAAGCCCGACCCAGTCCTACAATAATTAACAAGAAGAATAATTAAAGGTCGACCTACATATTAATCTCTTCTGCTTTTTTTTAGATTCCGCGTAGTTACCGCCTTCCTGTCGAGGAGCTTGTGGCCGCAGCTGGGGCACTGCTGGGACCTGCTCAGGATTCGGTGCTCCTCGAGCTTCGCATCGATGAGATCGGAGCTGCTGGCGGAGCCTCTGAGGGTACCACTACTACTCCTATTCATTTCTGGATCGTGGGAGGAATACGAATTTGTTTCGGAAACTGCAGTACTTGTAAAATTAAGGATCAAGTACTAATAAGTTACTAAGAAACCGATGCAAGAGAAATATTAATGAACAATTAAATGGCCGGAAACAGTGAAAACCTAGCTAGGGCAGTGGATTTAAGAGAGCAGAAAGAAGGGGTGGAGGAAGAGCGAGAGATGATAATAAGAAGAAAGAAAAATCTTGTTTGTGGGATTTAGCTATGAGAAAAATAATCTCCCTCTCTCTCTGTGTGTGTACTTTAACTGAAGCAGCTTATGACAGAAAGGGAAAGGTTGCAAGAACAGATCCTCACACCACAAAACCCCGCCTTTAAGCCTATGCCAAATCAAGCAGCACAAACAGTAGACGTTAGAAGGAGAGAAGAGGGAGAGAGCAGTCTGTGTAACCTTCGTTTTCTTTTAGGGTTTTGGTTTTCTAAAGCAAAAGCAAGGGAAACGCCTTCACACACCCAGCTAGTGATGCCCCCTTCATCCAAAAGAGCCCAAACTGACCACTACTACTACTACTACTAAATAAAAGTAACTAACGCATATATGGTAAAGTAAAAACAAAATAAAGGGAGCACGAGTCTCTCCTTAATACAGAATTGTGATAAAGGTCAAAATGTACACAATCTTACTCTCAATATATAGTCGACTCGTGAGATCCTAAATATATATATTAAAAATGGAATATGTAAATGCATATGCAAGTTCAAAGAGAATATATCACTACCAGCTAGTTATTATGAGTGAACAAAATTTTCCTTGACAAACAACATTTTGTGTGTAGTAGCTGTAAAATGATGGGGAATAGGAAGATAGTGAGGTGCAAGTGAGAAAAAAACTGGAGGAGGAGAAAAGGAAAAGAGAGAAGAAAAAAATATAAAGAGAGAGAGAAGGGGGGGGGGGGGGGTGGGGGGTGATAGGAACTCACATGGGTTATGGAGATGCTGTGTACTGGAATGATGATCCTTTTTGGCACTGAGGAAGAGAAGGGAGAAAGGGGTGAATCCAGAGGTTGCTTGATTGGGAAGGCAAATGACCAGTGCACTTGATGACTCTCTGAATAAAATAAGAACCCTATGTAGACCCCAACCCAATAGAACACACAATGGACAAGCAATCTTCTTTTGCAAGCAGGCAAGACCATCCCCTCTCTCTCTCTCTCTCTCTCGCGCGCGCGCGCGCGCTCGCGCTTATTATATGGAGGACTGGTGCAGACATTACCTTTTTCTCTTGCCTGGTCTATTTCCTTTTGTCTCTCACTCTCTTTGAATTTGCTCTAGGATGAACCAGTGCCCATATCTCGGCCGATACAAACCAATATATCTCTTCTTTTTTCTTTTTTTTCTTTTTTTTAGATGTTCGACGTAACGTTCGAAACTTTATACACTCTGCATTGCATATTTTTTGGACCCACTGTCCCTACAACTCCCATCAAATATAGAAGAAATAATACGCCCCCGTGGCTAGATCCACTGATCTTCTGCCATCCAGCCAGGATCTTATACCTCTCTCCGATAACCATAAGGACCACTCGAGTTCGGTGATACAAACCAATATATCGATCTATCATTTTGATACCGGTAAATCAAAGATATTTCGGTGCTACAAGGCTCTTATTTAGATGATTACAAAAATAAGAAGGGAAATTTTGATTACATAATATGAGTATTTCCGAAAAAACAAAAAAAAAGTCACATTAAAAGAAAGTGGTTTTTTCCGACAAGGGTATATTTTATTTAAAAAGTATTACATTATACATCAATAATTTTAAAAATTTAAATGATATATGTGATGGTAAACAATTTGAAAAACTTATTTATCAAGATGTACCGGATGCCGAAAAATTTATCAAAGAGTGTGAAAAATCCGGAGATAACTAATCCTATACAGGATCAGCCCTGGGCAAGGGCGAGTTAGGCGACCACCGAGGACCCAAAGCTATTAGGACAAGGACGGATCCAGAAATATAAACTGAGACGGCCTATAGTGGATTGGAGTGGACAAGACGTGGACCAACTCCTACAAAAAAAAAAAAAAAAAAAAAAAAAAACCAAAAAATATATGAAAAAAAAGAAAGAAAGAAAAAATGGAGGGGATAGATACCGCTAATAAAGGACCCAAAATAAAAATTGAATTACCTATAAATTGAAATTATTATAAATAGTAATTGCAAATTGATAATTAATATATTAGTTACATGAAAAATAATTATATAGTCCATAATTCTGATTAAGAAAGCCAAAAAATATGAAAAATTAGTCTATAATTAAAATAGTAATATTTATTAAATAAATAGTGTTAGATGTGATTATGTTAAAATTTTTATTTTTCTAGCAAGTAAAAGAAACATTAAGCTAAAGAAGTACAGATTAAGATATAATATGATCCCTATTTATTAGGCTTTCACTTTCTGTCTTTGATCTTTTGAGTGTTATATACAATTCCATGTTCTCTAAATATATAAATATAAGTTTTTGTAGGTTTGTTCTAAATCAATTTTGTTTATATAGTTAATAATTTGTTTATTTTAATTAGTAATTAATCTTAATAGAATTTATGTTTCAAGTCTATGTAGTATTATGTGCTTTTTGAAGAAGAAGAATATTAGTTCAATTTAATCAATCCAGATTATATTATTCTTTATTCTTTATTTATATTTTATTATACCTTTTTTGCTAGTTAAATGTGTTACTCATAAAACAATAAAGTGGGTAGGAAAAACAAAAAAACAAAAAGAAGAAGGATAGAACAATAAGTTCATTATCAAAAAGGGGCTTGATAGATTTTTACTAATAAATGTGTAAGTTCAAATGAACAATTTCAGAAAATGTAGTTGATGAACGATGTGAAACAAGTCAAGAAAGAATTAGCTGATACAGAAAACAATAAAAATAATGGTATAGATAATCTTCATGAGAATATCAATAATATATAGAAATAGAAATGATGATAATTGTGATGGTACTACTAAAATTTCTGGTAATGAAAAAGTAGAATAAAATATATGAACATTTATAAACAAAGAACATGGGTCCAACCATTTAAAAATTAATAATATTATTTAATTTAATATTTATAGTGTTGAAAATAAAAATTATATATATACACAAAAATTAGTAACCCTCCAAAGTCACAAAAATTGCAGGACCGACTCTGATCCTATATATATGGAAAGAATGTTTATGTAACACCAACTTGCATCATATTAGGATGCAAGCAAAAATGATATGTTGTGATAAACAAACATTTAGAATTTTTGTTAGGCATTCATCTTAGTTGCGACAGAACAATCCTAAATAAAATAAGACAGACTAAAATTGGTAAAATATGGATGGTGTTCATACATGCAACGTAGACTGATGAGATGACGTACAGTTTGGTGGTCAGTTTATTAGCCTACAATAATATATGTTGATTAAGCTTACCAATATTCCGATTCGCCAATGTATGAGGGAACATTCGCATTGATGATTAGTTAAGGGTGATATGAATTTCCAGTGTTCATGAATGTTTAGATTTGAAATTCCATTTCATGTGTTCGTGTAACACTGAGCAATGCAATGAATCCCGATTCCAATTCATTGCATATTTCAGTTAGCTTGAATTGTAATCAAAATTAATTTGTGCAGAGGTGAAGTAATTACCTTCATAATAATATTAATGAATAAATAAATTTTTTTTCCCCCATATACTGACAATAAATTTCGAGCGGTGAAGTGAAGTTAACATGATCGCATGATTCACGGAATCCAAACACTCGGTAATTTTGTTCATACAGAGAGGAGAAAAGTACATTTCATCCAACAAAGGTTTATCATGACCCACCTGTCATAAACCAAAATTGGGTGACGATGAAGTAAATTATTTCTTGTCAAATCTTAAAAGAAAAAAAAAACATGTTTTTTCTTTCAAATCTTATATATATATATATATATATATATATATATATATATATATATATATATATATTTGAGATGTCTGACGTAACGTAGATGTCTGACGTAACGTTCGAAATTTTGTATATTAAATAAATAGAAAAAATAGTACGTCCCCGTGGCTAGATCCATCGATCTTCCGCCATCTAGTGATGATCTTGTACCTCTTTTCGGTAACCACAAAGATTACTCAAATTCGATATGCTTCAATATTTTTTGTTGCGTTATTTTGTCAATTTTAAATAAAGTTCTGTTGCAAAGAAAGAAATATTTTTATTCACTATGGAGTCGTAAACGCAAATCCAGTCCGAACTCAGGTTCTCTATGGTGAGGCTGGGTCGGTCTGTTGACTAAATATAAGTCGCTAAACATCGTAGTTGTTGTTAAATACGTCGCAAGTGCGACATTTAGCGACGTTTTGTGATTCAATGACTAGTTGCTATACGACTCGTGGAAAACGTCATTAAATGCTAGACATTATTAGCGATGTTTATTTAGACATTAGTGATGTTTTAGTAGTGATGATTGTTTAAATAATTAAACTTAGCATATATATATATATATATATATATATATATATATATATATAAGAATTTGAATGCAATTGATACTACATTACATTATTTAATTGCATATTCCAACAAAAAATGGATAATTTAATTGTAATTATATTACTTTACAAACTATATTATATTATATTATATTATATTATATTATATTATATTGTATTGTATTACAATTACAATTATAAATACAATTCTATTCCAATAAACCAAACAACAAACCAAGGTTCAAAATGTCGGTATCGGAATCGGTATCGGACCATTCCTATCAGTATTGGGATCGGCGGTATCGGTAGTATCGGCGGTTTCGGATCGGAGTATCGGATTTTTTAGTATCGGAAAACAAATAATTATTAGTAAATTATTAACATTTTAGAAAATATATTTTATACATTTTTGCATAATTTTAAGTATTTTCAGTGTTGTTTCTTAGTATTTTTGAAATTGAATGAAATAGTAGTCACCCTTGTCGATTGATTTACATGCAATAGATTAAATTTTCTCTTTTATATGCTTTTACAACCTTACTATGTTTTTACACCCGTGCTAATTGGGCATTTTTCATTCAATTTTTTTGCCGAATTGACTGGAAAAGAGATCTCTAAAGTCGGTATCGATCAGTATCGGGTATCGGTCAGTTTCGGATCGGAACATGCCAAAATGTATCGGTATCGGCCGTATCGGATCGGTATCGGTCGATACTGTAAACTATGCAACAAACACAACATAGGTAATAGAAGCATGTGGTTTTGGTTTGTAATTAACAACTTATTAATTTTTTTGTCTATAGAAGTAGCTGATGAATGGATGCAACGGTTTTGGCTTTGGAAAAGTAGGGGGAGAATGGAGTATAGGGCAAGGGAGAGAGCAATATGTATGAGTTGGATGAACCTAACCGGGTCCTGCTTCCTCTAACGGGTCGTACCCACACCCAACTACAATGAAGAATGCAAGCAACATGCTACCACCACCACTCTTCTGCCAACAGGCTTCCTACACTTTGGGTCCCACCGGGTGACTTGTAATACTTATCGACAAAAGTAACAAAACATATCGACATTCTTTTCAACGATACACATTAATTCTTTGCAAGAATATTTTAGCAAATGTTTCTACTATGAATATAAAAATTAAGTATATACTTTCGTTTATTTAAAAACTAATAAATATTTCCATTAGGAATAAAATAATTAAAATTTTAATTAAATAGTAGGATATATCTTAAATTTTTAAATATTGTATACAAAAAAATGTTGACATTTGCTAATTTTTAAAATAAGTAAAAATATATGCTAGTTTCTATATTTATATGAAAACATTTGTTATAAAGACAACATAATCGTTGTTATTAACATTCCGTCCCCAAAAGTTTCGCCCCTGTAAGTACTTGCTTTCATCCACCTCGCCCACAATGAGTCCATCGCGAGAAACATTCATGTCTGCTTCAATCCAGCCACATCGCGTAGCAATCGCAGTGGCCACAATCCCACTCCCCCTTCTTTACGTGGCCGACACATGGTATCCCACCCTATAGCATGAACTCCTCATATATAGATAAAGTTTGCACATATATATCCTCTTGATCCGTTGCATAGTAGCATTAGGTAGCAATGTAGGCTGAAGCCAGAAACGAGCGATAGCCGTAATGACTGTTCGAACCAACTCGATCTGGCCCCCAAAAGAGAGGCTTTGGGCATGCCACCCCTCCACCTGTCTCCGCACATACTCCACTAAACTCTAACAATCTGTGTCTCTAGCGTAGTTGACAGAAAGAGGGATCCCCAAGTATTTAACGGGGAGCTCTACACGCTCGATGCCCAGGATCGAAGCCAACTCATCTTTATTAGGATAATGAGCATTAAAATATGCCTTGCTCTTGTCTCTATTAAGATGAAATCATGTGCACTGCCCGAAAACCTCCATGATCGAAGTTAGCTCGGTCAAACCCGCCCTCGAAGGCTTCAGAAAAACCAGAAGATCGTCCGTATAAATTAAATGTGACACGTGCAGTGTTACCTTTTTATGCAACGGAGTAATCTTCTTGTTAAGAATCGTCAACTACATTGAGGCATGAGAAGTACTCTACCACTAGGGTAAATATATATGGGGATAGTGGACCCCCCTGTCGAAGTCCCCTATTGCTTCTAATGAAGCCATAAGGTTGCCCGCTGATCAAAACATAGAAGGACGACGTAGTAATGCATTCGCAACCTGGTCTACCCAAACACTGTCAAACCCCATAGCAAGCATGATCTAACAGACAAACTCCTGATTGATGATATCGCATATCTTTATCAGATCATGTTTGATGCAAGCACGATCCCGACCAAGCTTATAATTTTTTTGGATCATCTCATGTTCTGCTAGATTGTTGTCTGCGATATCTCCCCCTTTGATGAAAGCCGCCTAATATGGTGATATCAACTCCTGCTTGATGTCCTCCATCCGACGAAACATCAAATGCGTAATTATTTTATAAAGATAATTACAACAAGCTATAGGTCAGAAATTCACGATCGAAGTGGCACCCTCCTTTTTCGGTATGAGTGTAAGAAAAGTATAGTTGAGTTCTTGCAATAATCTTCCATTTTAAAAGAAATATCCACAACGACCTCAAGTAGATCATCTTTAATTTTCTTCCAGTGGGTTTTATAGAACTTGCAGCCAAACCCTTCAGGCCCAGGCGCTTTATTTGGGTTGGTCATCCTGATAATACCCTCCAACTCTTCTATTGACACAGGTGCCATGAGGACGTGATTGCTGTGCGGCGTAACCACTTGTTTGTACACCAAATCTGAAAATACATGTAAGTAATTATGCTGATTGTAGAGGTCAGAGTTATACCTTATCGCCTTTTTTTATATGTCCTCGAGTGTAGCTGCTTCTTTACCGGTTGTATCTATAAGTTTGCTAATATGATTTCTGTGCTGACTCGCCCACACCACGTCATAGAAGAACTGCGTACATCGATCCCCTTCCTGTTGACATGAGCATTTTGCTCTCTGCGCCATCTAGATCTTCTCATGAATATGAAGCAACCCGACCGCCTGTACTAGCTACCTCTCCGCTACAACAAGGGTGGGATTCAGAATATCCCCTTGTAGCTAGGTTTGCAGCTCACAAAGCCGCTCCTCCTCGGCAACTTGCGTCCAGGATTGGATTTGTTCCACTGTTTTAATCCAGCCTTCACCAACTTGAGCTTGGACACAAGTCGATATTGAGGATTCCCTCTAACCGCCCTATGAAACCTCCTCGCCACAACCTCACTGTATCCATAAATTATTACCCATTTCTTATTGAGTCAGAACAGCCACGCGCCTCTCCTCCGTCGGTCCAATAGTCAATTGCAAATAGGGGAGTGATCGAACATGCCCGCAGGTAATCCCTCAACCTTCAAATTTAGGTATTTGGCGAACCATGCCCGATTCCCAAGTGCTCGATCTAACTAATACGCCACTCGGTTACAAACAACCTTATTTTGGCACGTCCACAAGTATCTAGTTCGCTCCAATTACTGCAGTCCTGTTTGTAGTAGGCAACATTGGAAGTCTTGTAGCAAGTAATCAGGGATGTCAGCCCCCTTTTTCGGCGCACTTTGGCGCATATTCTCCTTGTCACACTTTGGCGCACATTGGTTTCTAGCCCGACTATTGTTTAGACCAGATCCGAGAGTTGTAGAGAGAGTGGGTTTGGCTGGGTTGGTTGCATGTCTGACTTAGATGGGTTTGAGTGATCCAACGGTCTATATCTCAAATCTAAACCTATATATATTTTTATTTCTCTCTCTCTCTTCTCATTATCTTTTATTTCTATTTCTCTCCCTTAGGTTTCCTCTCTCCCTCCGTAGGCAAGTACTTCTTGCACAAGAAGAAGACCCTGGATTTATGCATGCTTTTACTTCTTAATAATTTTTGTTTATTTCTAGCTCATATTGTTGGGACCGAGCACCCTTCATCTTTAATATTTGATGTTCTTGATTTTTCTTGGTTGGAATTACATGGACCTGAGTTTGGATCTATGGGTTCACTTTTATTTTCCTGGGGTTTGATCTCCTAAAAACTTTGTATTTTACAAAACTAATTAGCTCATAGCGTAGAGTACCATATTTTATGTAACTTTGCTTTTGGCCGTAATTATTTTTGAGTCCAGCTAAGTCCAGTGCTGAAACTTGATATAATACGTATACCAAAATAGCTGACTAGAGAAGAAGAATAGTACTCTGTGAAGGGTATGCAAAATGACCCTTTGGCGTAGAAATACGTATATTTTATTTTGGGCGCATTGGTGTATTATTCTAAATTCTTCGTCTGTACTAATCATACTGCACTCAGTCTCCTAACAAAAGTGCGCCAGTCACACTCTTTGAGTCTGTGGCGCACTTTCAAGAGAAAAACTCAGTTGGCGTACTATTGTGCGTATTCAATCAAAATTCTCCTTGGAAAACCGAGAGAAAGTGTGCCATAGTCAGTAAGCGAACTTTCTTCGCGTTTGGCAATATGACGCACTTTTTCTATGTTTCGTCAGCCAGCGCACTTTCTTCCCTCTTCTTTTCCTTAGGGACGAAGCTTTGGTTGCTTTCTCGATTTTGTGTTATTGATTTGTGTGCTTATCGACTGACGAGTTTCTTGACTGTCGATCTTTGACCTCAAATTGTATGTTTTGTCTTTTAGCTAGCTGCTCGCTCACTTTCTTTGAAAGCACTTCTTATCCTTGCCCGCACACTTTTGTCAAGTGCGCCGTGTCACGCCCCGATCTCCCGCAGGCTAATCGGCCGTCCCCGCTAGGCGAGAATCACCGCGCCAGCGCTCCTGCGGGACGATCTCTTTGGCCCATCTAGGCGTGATGCCGCACGAGCGTGAGCCGTGCCCGTGCAAGACCATGGTTCATTTGCTGGCGGTAAGAGGTCTAAGCCACAGAGTCGCACAGATTGCCCGAGTACAGCGGAATTATAAACGCATAGGCAATTTGGTAACAAGTTCACTGAGTCGACAATAGCGGAAGCATTGAATAATACAAGTTGAAGTAAAATAAACTCTTTATTGATATAAACAAGTATTACAGGCGGCGTATAGCCGAGATTATAAGTCGCTGAAGCCTCTCTCTCTGAAACAGTAAAAGCGTGTCAAGTGGCTACATTTATGGAAATATATACATGCGATGTTCCAACATTATGTCTTGTATATGTACTTCAGTTTCGGACGCAGCGCTCCAAGGCTCCCGAGTGAACTCTATGCCTTAGCACACACGAAGGAGGCATCTGCACCGAACGAGGTTCTCCCGCACCCTGCAAATAATCTGGTAGATTATCAGTACATGAATGCACTGGTGGGGAGGCTACTCGCCCGCTCGACAAATCCCAATGCGTAATATAGGTTTCATGCACCAACTATTATATTGTCTTTCTAGTTGCCTTAGGATCAGTTTTATGGCAAAGATTGAATAGCCTAACTCGTGTGGCAGTGTGCCGTGCGACATAAGAGGAAACACGGCAAGACTTACCAACTTATCATTTGTCCTTCCCTGTCCAAGGCAAACCAAGTTAATTCGAGCATGAGCATGTATAAACATTCAGGGACAATAACATATGCAAAATATTGTGTTGTGAGCGTGATCTTGTTACGGATGCACGAGTTATAAGGGCTACTCAGGTGTGTTACATAAGATGTTCAAGTGCTCTTTATGCGCAAGTTCTGTTATACCATGATCGTTCAGGTATTCAGTTATTCTTGATGCGATGCAGTGACTCGTACACAGATAGCCGCTAAGCGAGGATGACTTATCTATATGAACATGAGGTCACTGGCACGGCGTCATAATGGACGGTCTAGTCTCAGTACAGAATGGCGTGCGACGCATAGACAGGACGACACAGGCCATTCTATCCTATAGCAGGCAACTACCAGGAGTTCCGGCCGGATCGGATCGGTGCCAGTGCCCCAGCAACCGTCCGCGAAACTAAAACCTTGTTTCCAAGTTGTCCTGTGACCATGCAAGTCTCTAATCTTTCAAGTCTCTGGTCAGGTACATGAACAAGTTCAAGACAGGATACATATCAGGCACATATTTCAGGCATGAAATCAGGTACATGTTTGAGGAAGGATATATATATCAGGTACATGTTCGAGACATGATTGTTCACAATATGTGTATCGACTCCACGAGCCATTTGATTCAGTATAGGATGGTATTGCTCCACGAGCTGTGATTCTTGGATCATTGACTTGGTGCAAATTTTTTGGTTCGGGAACTGCTTTAGTGACCTAACGGTCCCGGATACTTTCAAGTTCACTCGTGCACAGAACGACTATTAGATAGTCTTTCGAGGAGAACCTAAATGAATGCATGACATAAATGACATTACAGGGCCTTGGCATAGTTTATGCGACAAGTATTCCATCGAGGCAATATATAAGCAGGCAAGCATGCATTCATAAGGGAAACTTAAACATTCATGTTTGCTCGGGCCCGAAGGTAAGCCGAGGATTAAAATCATAAAAGGATTTTCCGAGCGACATGATCTAGGGTCGTGCAGTATAAACAAGTAAACAGTGTACTAAGAAGAGCATATACATATCGTTCTACTCGAGGCATAGCGGGGTCTTGTTGCACAAGGCAAATGTAGCATGCGAGGGTCTGAATATAAGCAATATTTTATTTCCATGTTCTAACATGAGCAATACAAGTTGGGATTATTCCCTTAGCTAGGTGCGTTGCATTTTTGTTAGCATGTAGGGGATAATTTACCTAGCGACTAGCATATATTGTTCCATATTTTAAGTGTGCTGGCTAAGCAAAGATAAGTTTACTGTAGCCACCCACCTTACGATGATTCGCCTCGGTTGAGCGATACTCCGAGCGAGTCTCTGAAAGCCTAAGCCGAACTTCTGAAGGGACAAGTCTGGATATCTTTTGCCTCAAACGAGTATTATCGCCTGAGCAAAGTGGGTCAGAATATTGCACTTTTGCCGTTTGAATCGGCGGTCCGCTTGAGCGGAATGGGGTATTACATCATACACCACTTAGAAAAAGTCTTGTCATCGAGACTTCCTGAGGGCAAGCCGTTCTATCGCATTATCAAATCTATCTCACGCGTAGCAAACGGTACCACTAGATCCAATTTTGAATACAATCTCCTACTCGATTCTTACGCCGTGTCGCGTGTATGCTGAGTCAGTCTTATTTGTGCCTTAGGGCGGGACATATTTCTTAATGCGGAGTATATTTTAATTGATCTTGCTTAATGATCCAAGGCTGAGACAAACTTATACAAGTCGTTATACTTGTTCAGGCAGACATTCACTTGCACTAGCATCGAGATCAGTATACCGCGAGTCTAGTTCATGCACATATTTGAAGTGTCCCTTAAACATATGCCTGTCAACCAACTCGGCGATAGCAAAGTCTCAGCACTCGAGTTTCACATCTCATTGAGTCTTGGATCGTGCTCACGTTCACGGCGTCCCTCAAACATATGCATTCAATCAAGCTTAGAGATAGTAAAATCGGATAAGCTACTTACGAAAATCTCAAGGGTTCTCGTTTAACTTCCAACAGGGTCAATCAAATCCATATTACTTTCCTTTCCAACTCAATCTCAAGTATTTGCACTACCGTTAAGCATGATCTATTCGGTTTACCGACTAGCATTCATCAATTCGGGTCAAACATAGCACACGTTCTCGTTCCCAGTCTAACCCTAAGTCTTGTTGCTTAGTTTCTATAGCTTGTTCAAGCCATAAGATAAAGTCGGTAACATAGGTTTATTCACTCGGCATAGGGTCGTCTGCCTAATTACTAGGTCAGCTCACAAGGTAATAGGTACAAGTTCAAGCACACGATACATCATGCAAATTCGTCGCACGATGCTCTCCCCAATTCCTAGGGTCAACCATTGTCCATTTGCATGTGATATTCTACCCAAGCTCGTTTTACTCAGATTTCTAAACATTGAGCATATATTTTCCTACTCTCAATAACACGTTCGTTTGCATTGGGGACGAGTCCATTCAGCAAAATCCCTAGTATATCCAAGTTGCAGGACAAGCCTAGTGATTTGCATAGTCTATCTCTTAAATCATGTTTTGATATAATCCTTATCCATTTCCGAGCCTAAACCAGCAAGCCAAGATTTAATTCTAAACCTTTATTTATAACTTCAAGTCGTTCAACCTGATTCATGTATCCGTTCACGAAACCATCAAGCGTGATTTATTTCAGATTCTAGGCTAACTTATCCTCAAAATATTTCAGATTTACTTGTATTCCAAATTTGTCTTATCGTGTCGAACTAAAAGTCAAAACGATATATTAGTTGTCACACTCCGGTCTCCCGCAAGTTCGATCACCCTCATTGGACGTGAGATCATCACGTCAACGCTCCCGCTGGATAATTATCCTAATCCGGGCGTGACACATGTACGAGCATAGAGTTACACTTGTACAAGATAAGAACGTTTGAACATTATGGTTATCTTCGGCACGATCGAGACACCTTAATATTTCTCTTTTGATTCATCCAATTTATATATCCATTCGTCTAGCAAAATCATCAAACTTCAATATTACCGTTTGGTAATTCTAAAGTCTACTTCTAACATTCCTCAAGCAACTATATTTTAAATGTTCAAGACCAAGTCTATTCCATTTTGATACATTCCATTCATCGAGTTCGTTTGGAATAATTTACCGAACGTGTTTTCGTGAGTTTGGTCATCCCTGCCGTACGCAAAATTACCACGCCGGCGCTCCCACAGGACATCCGTTCTCGTTGGGACTGATTTCGATAGTTATCATTTCGAACTTGATTTTAAGATTGTTCCTTTAAACTTCAAGCCAAATTCATTATCGTTCATTTCTTTCATCGAAACACAATATTCATTTTCGGGCTAACTTCTATTCGAGCGGTGTTATATTCAAGTTCAATCCGAAATCGCTCGTACTATTCTCCAAGTTTCCAACAAGTTTTCCTTAACCAAGATATTGATTTCCAATTCCACAATCCCAATTCGATATAAGCCTTATCATTTATTCAAGATAATCTCAAATCGTTCAATCCGATTATCGCACGAGACTTATGAATCCGTTTGGATATTTCTAAATGATCTATACACCACTCGGAATTGAGTCATCCAATGAAATACATATTCGATAGTCATCTAAGTACTATATTCGATTTGTATCTTCCGATACGAAATACTGTTCGAGCTATTTCCCGAAATTCAACCACGATTCTCTATATTCGCCTAAGCGATACATCCGAGAATGTTTCTATTGGTTGGCATACTAAGGCTGATTTGTCTTATTCCTGAACGATATTCCATTCTCGTTGCAACTTAGCTTACACCAAAGGGTCTTGGCGCACGATACTTAACACAACTTAGCTGAAAGGCTGTGTGCATAGATAACCGTTTGGGCAATATTCGATTTCGCATTAACCAGTTGGGCAAACTTGTATAGGCATTTCAGGTTCGCACATAAGTCGCGATTCCAGCACGAGTTAAATCTCTAATGGTCTGACACAGGTTGGCACAAAGGCCAATCGTAATACAATTTGTACAAGCAATCACATCATTTAAATGCATATTTTGAAAGTATTTAGACTCATTGTTGGAATATTCCGTTTGGGACATTGAGAGAGAGAGTGCGCACATAACCTATTAACGAGCTTTCAAAACTGACAAAATCAAAATAAAATCCAAAGGCGTATATCCAAGCTCTGATACCAATCTGTCATGCCTCGATCTCCCACAGGCTAATCGGCCGTCCCGGCTAAGCGAGAATCACCGCACCATCGCTCCCGCGGGACGATCGCTTTGGCCCATCTGGACGTGATGTCGCACGAATGTGAGCCACGCTCGTGCATGACCGTAGTTTATTGGTCGGCGTTAAGAGGTCTAAGCCACAGAGTCGCACAGATTATCCGAATGCAGCAAAATTATAAATGCATAGGCAATTTGGTAACAAGTTCACTGAGCCAACAATAACGAAAGCATTGAATAACAAAAGTTGAAGTAAAATAAACTCTTTATTGATATAAACAAGTGTTGCAGGCGACACATAGCCAAGATTACAAGTCGCTCAAGCCTCTCTCTCTGAAACAGTAAAAGCGTATCAAGTGGCTATATTTATGGAAAGATATACAGGCGATGTTCCAACATTATATCTTGTATATGTGCTTCAGTTCTAGATGCAGCGCTCCAAGGCTCCAGAGTAAACTCCATGCCTTAGCACGCACGAAGGAGGCATCCGCATCGAACAAGGTTCTCCCGTACCCTGCAAACAATCTGGTGGATTATCAGTACATGAATGCACTGGTGGGGAGGCTACTCGCCCGCTCGACAAATCCAAATACGTAATATAGGTTCTATGCACCAACTAATATGTTGTCTTTCTAGTTGCCTTAGGATCCATTTTATGGCAAAGATTGAATAGCCTAGCTCGTGTGGCAGTGCGTCGTGCGACATAAGATAAAATACGACGAGACTTACCAACTTACCATTTGTCCTTCCCTGTCCAAGGCAAACCAAGTTAATTCAAGTACGAGCATGTATAAACATTCAGTGGCAATAACATATGCAAAATATTGTGTTGTGAGCGTGATCTTGTTACGGATGCACGAGTTATAAGGGCTACTCAGGTTTGTTGCATAAGATATTTAAGTGCTCTTTATGCATAATTTCTGTTATACCATGATCGTTCAGGTGTTCAGTTATTCTTGATGCAATGCAGTGACTCACACACGGATAGCCGCTAAGCGAGGATGACTTATCTATATAAATATGAGGTCACTGGTACGGTGCTATAATGGACGGTCTAGTCTCAGTACGGAATGGCATACGATGCATAGACAGGACGATACAGGCCATTCCGACCAATAGCAGGTGACTATCAGGAGTTTCGGCCAGATTGGATCGGTGCCAGTGCCCCAGCAACCGTCCGCAAAACTAAAACCTTGTTTCCAAGTTGTCCTGTGACCATGCAAGTCTCTAATCTTTCAGGTCTTTAGTAAGGTACAGGAACAAGTTCAAGGCAGGATACATATCAGGCACATATTTCAGACAGGAAATCAGGTACATGTTTGAGGCAGGATATATATATCAGGTACATGTTCGAGACATGATTGTTCATAATATGTGTATCGACTCTACGAGCCATTTGATTCAGTACGTGATGGTATTTCTCTACGAGCTGTGATTCTTGGATTATTGACTTGGTACAAATTCCCTGGTTCAGGAACTGCTTTAGCGACCTAACGGTCCCGGATACTTTCAGGTTCACTTGTGCACGGAATGACTATTAGATAGTCTTCCGAGGAGAACCTAAATGAATGCATGACATGAATGGCATTACAAGGCCTTGGCATAGTTTATGCGAGAAGCATTCCATCGAGGCAATATATAAGCAGGCAAGCATGCATTCGTAAGGGAAACTTAAACATTCACGTTCGCTCGGGCCCGAAGGTAAGCCGAGGAGTAAAATCATAAAAGGACTTTCCGAGCGACATGATCTAGGGTCATGCAGTGTAAACAAGTGAACATTGCACTAAGAAGAGCATATACATATCGTTCTACTCGAGGCATAGTGGGGTCTTATTGCACAAGGCAAAGGTAACATGCGAGGGTCTGAATATAAGCAATATTTTATTTCTATGTTCTAACATAAGTAATACAAGTTGGGATTTTTCCCTTAGCTAGGTGCGTTGCATTCTTATTAGCATGCAGGGGGTGATTCACCTAGCGACTAGCATATATCATTCTATATTTTAAGTATGCTGGCTAAGCAAAGACAAGTTCACCATAGCCACCCACCTTAGCGATGATTTGCCTCGGTTGAGCGATACTCCGAGCGAGTCTCTGAAAGCCTAAGCCGAACTCCTGAAGGGACAAGTCTGGATATCTTTTTTCTCAAACGAGTATTTTCGCCTGAACAAAGTGGGTCGGGACATTGCACTTTTGTCGTTTGAATCGGTGGTCCGCTTAAGCGGAACGGAGTATTACACACCGTGTTGGTTAACTTGACAAATTATTCTAAGCTTATTTCTTTGAGTTTGTGCGACAAGCTTATTTCTGTGAGTTTGTGCGCCAAGCTTATTTTCGTGAGTTTGTGCACCACCCCCTTTTATAGCTTGCGTACTTTATGCGCCCCTGACTTCATGAGACTTTATGCGCTTGACCTTCATGCATACAATTTCATGCGCATGTTAGCCTTAGTGACCCCATGCGTGCACGTAGTACTTTCATTTTGTGTTCACTCATTTTACTTGGAATATTTCTTATCATCCTTCTTGTGTTTGATCCTGGTATTTGCTTGTGTTATGTTTCTAAGGAAGAATGGACTTAGAATCCAGACCTCATGCTAGACATGACCATGTGCTAAGATTGTCTTCATATATGGCATGAATATGTGTTGGATTAAGATGTTCTGTGTGGACCAGACTAAGTGAATAATGACTAACTAGCTATGTGCATGACATAAGCGTCGTGTTATAATATGATCAAGATTTATGTGACCTAATGATAATTGGTAATTAGAGTCGAATACTGTATCCGTGCTGACATTATTATTTCCTGATAAAGTTCCTGATCTAATGTACACTGAGGTACGACATATCATGTTACGTGTGAAAGTGATTATATTTGGGATATGCATCGAGAATGCCTCCAAATTTCTGAATGCGCGATACTATAAATATACTATTTTTTCCAGCACGGGCATGATATACGAGTCAAATACCAAAGCGTGGCTAGGATATTAATTTATTGAATGTTGCATATATGCTCGGGTGAATCCAGATTAAACTTCTATGGATTTGTATCTAGCGTGCCTGTACTTTGTACGACATATTAAGAAAAATTCTCATGTGGCCATGCCTTGAGATTTTTGAACACAATATAGGGTCAATTAAGGAATTAAAAGTGGTAGTAACATGGGGAGAAAATGGTATCCCGAGATCATGCAAACGAACCTTCCCACAAAGATTCAATCTAGTGCGCTGTGGGCTAGCCACCACATATACTGTATATCATCTGCCTTAGTGGAGTGTAGTATTTGACCTATTATAATATATTGAACAACTGTTTAACTATAGAAAATTAGAACCACTAATATCGTATTTTTAGCGTAGTGGACTTACGGAGAACTGGTGCATCTTGTGAAATACATGTATATTCATTTATTGGCTAGGTTAGCTCATGTTCAAAAATGACGTGATCTGAGGATACCTATTATGCATTATTCTAAGATAACCTCAAACTCTATAAATAGCAAGCCGTACAAGTGATTGATCGATTTTATAAATTAGACTTGGTTGTGATTGTATTATTGTATTAGTAGACTAGGGAAATGGACTATCATAGTGTGATGGATTCAATTCTTGTCCTTGTTTGGTTGTAGGGTTGGACTTTTGTGCTAGGATATGCCATGGACCTACACTACGACACAGAACTATTATATGTGTATATATATATATATATATATATATATATATATATATATATATATATATATATATTATTACTTTGGGTTTTGTTCTTCTTTTCGTGCTTTCTTTGTGGTATTTGGGGTCTAACCCCACTGGTTTTGCATGGCCAGGTTTCGAGCCAGCACTCGAGGATCCAACGTACTTTTCCCCGACTAATGGGGCATACCAGGGACATGGCCACCGAGGATAACGAGTGGCTTCCTTTATTTACTACTCTTCTTTTATAAACTATATTCTTTTGGGCATTAGCCAACTGACACCTGTTAGTCGGCAAATCTGGATACTAGTTTCTTACATGACTGTATATATTCAGACGATAACTGACTCACTGTCATGTATACTTTGATCTTGCATCTGACACATTATTCTGTATCACTAGATCTCTAAAGAATATTCTGATTTGGAGTTTAGGATGCCTTACTACTTATTCTGAAGTGTTTTATATTATTGCTTCTTGTTTGAATGATTGAGACATAGAAGTTCTTGACCCTAGGAGACCCTATTGTAGCATGCATCCCCTTGTCTAGTTACAGTCGTGATTGTCGTACGATATGTCATACCTTGTACGGGGTAGCTGGCAATGTCCGTCTCCGTATTTTGGTACTCGGCGTGACAAGGGACCACCCTCCCACCCACCTTCGTATGTCGATATATTAGGGCATTAAAATTCCCCATCACCACCAGCGACAAATTATATTAGGTTGTTGCTAGGACACTAACCCGATTAATATCATGCCACAACCCATCTCTCCTCAGTCTGTCATTGTGGCCATAGGCTGCACCGAAAATAAATATAAAACTATCATTTTTAGTGAAGTCAACCATAATCTGTTGGTCAGACAAGTGAATTACTTGGCCATCCAAATCCTAGTATCCCAGCGAATCCAAATGCTGGCCATATCGCATAGATGTAGGTTATTTATCTTGCCCTAGTACAAAGGCGTTCTTCTGAATAGCATCTTCGCTGACTTGATTTTAGTTTCCAATAATTCACAGATACTACTCCCCTCCTTTCTTAAAATATAACAAATCTCTTTCCACCTCCCCACCAAGCAGGCCCCTCTCACATTTTAAGTAATCAATGACATTGATGAGGTGAGTTGTCCCCATCTATATCAATCAAGTTGTTACCTAGGGGAGTAAGAACAGAGCAGCGACCCGACGAAGAAACATATGTGGCCTGAGCGTCCTCCTGCAGTCCTTGTCCAGTCGATGTATCCAATTCCTGATTGGGGTGTACATCTTTCCATCTTGGGTTATCAATGCAAAGCACCTTCCCTCCCGTGTGTGTGCCCAGTGTAAGGCGGTTCGCATCCTCCCACAGTGGGCTAGCATGGCATTTCCTGCTCTTATAGCCCTGCACCTTAGTGAGAGGTCCCGCCTTCAACCGATTATTGGGGTTATTGCTTCTATGACCCCCGTTAATATGCCTTACTGGTGTGTCTATACGCCCCCATTCGCTGGATGTAGCCCTCCCCGATTGCTCGGTGTACTGCGCTGGAACACAACCATGCATGCTTCTATCTCCCATATATCCCCCATATATCCCTCATCTCCCACTATTACGACAACGTCTCCGCCTGGGTGTCCCTGCTCTCTGCTCAAGGCAATGGCTTTGTAGAGACATATCAATATGAATCTCTATTCCACGGGATGTTAAAGAATTAATATCTGCACTCTGATCTACCATTATACCAGAGTCCTGGTCACCACTCACCTCCTTACTGTAATAGTCCTCCTGACCCTTCATAGGAACAACCATCGCTCGTGGCTCCCCTGCCAACTTATATTCCCTGGCCGGATGATTGAAACATTTATAATATTGGCAAGTTGGAGGGACCCATTCATACATAACACGTTGCATGCAAACTTCCCTCGTATCCAACTCATACTCCAACATACTTGGGAGCACTTTGTCACCTACAATCTCAATGAATATCCGAGCATACCCCAACCTTGCACTCTTGGTAGTTGCCTCATCTGCTTTGATAGGTGTTGTTTGCCATTAAATATAAAAGTTGGAAAGAACTTGATTCAATTGAACAAACTAAAGAAAGTACAAAGAAAAGTCCTAGAAGACAATCTAAGTACAAAGTTATTTTCTGGGGGTGACAATGGAGGGTTAGGAGTGTAGAAACTTTATTTACTTCGTGGATGATCCGATGCAGAAGCTCTTCTCTCTTGCTTGAGTGTAGATTCGCAGATAGCCAGCCTCATTTCTTGGTCTGGTCTCTCTCTGAAGCAGAAAAAGTTAACCTTTTGAACGTTCAAGTTGCTCATATTTAAAGCCATCGTACTGATGGGCTATGGGTGTTGCATATGACTTATTTGGTGGCCGCATAAGGCTCCTTAAACAGAATTCGGTTGCAATTGTTGCTGCATGCCATGGGCAGATTGTCATGTGGTCTTGGTTGAGATATATTGTTGATGAGATTTTGGGTTTGTTATCAACCCATTGTGGGCATGACTTGGTCAGTGGAAGACGTAGTTAGCACCAACTGTGCAAAGATCTCTACAGTTATAATGGAAAGATCTTATGAGCTGGAGGCCACATAACAACTAGGCCGCCTGTTGGTGAGGCCACATAGATTATGTAGTCACATACATGCTCTCGTTTGGGCTTTGGTCGAATGGACATTCTGGCCGCATGTTGGCGATGCCGCATGGATCATGTAGCTGCATACGTGCTCTCATTTGGGCCTTGGTCAAATGGACACTCTGGCCGCATGTTGGCGAGGTTGCATGGTTCATGTAGCCACATGCGTACTCTCGTTTGGGCCTTGGTCGAATGGACACTCTAGCCGCATGCTAGCGAGGCCGCATGGGTCTTGTAGCCGCATATGAGGGAACACGTAGCATGACGCGTCTGACGAATTCATTTATGAGTTGATGTGGCTTCTTTATATTTTCTTGAGCTGTCATTTGCACGACTTTCGAAAAAGTCTCGGCTTCATGATTGATGTGTCAGACGCCTCGATTGTTGAGTAAAAAAAAAGAGCTTTTATGCGGCTCCTTGGTTTTATGGATATTATGGTCGTATATGGTTGAGACCGCATATGCGAACTGCATGGAGTCGAGGCAGCAGAGAGGCAAGGCCGTAGAGAGGCAAGGTCGCAGAGTATTCGACACGTGGCTCTGTGCGTCTGACAAAGTCATTAATGCCTGACGTGACTTTTCTGTCGGATTGTGTATCACCTCTCTCTCACACTTTTCGAGACAGTCAGGGCAATAAGTGCTTTTATTTGGAACTGTTGCAGACCTTTGGGAGCCATGTCAGAGGGCATGTATGCGACTCATCTCTCTTTGTCTATACAGGCTGTATGGGGATGACTATGCGGCCTGCCTGTATATAAGCCGTATGACTATAGATATTTTATGCTTCTACAAAACCTCCTTCAATGTTTTCAAAGTGACAAGTTTGAAATACTTTGAATAAGAAACATGGTTGATCGACCGCATGACTTAACTTACCTCATACATACGTTGTCACATACATACGTTGCCGCATAGGCACTTCTGACAGACTGTCAAGTCATAAATACGAAAATTTGGTTCGATCTCAGAGGGATTCTGATCCTTCTGTTGACACAGAATACGAAGCGGCCGTTCACAGGAGACGAGGCATCCCAACGAACGTGGGGATGTCGTCATCTCTCTCTGTCGTGCGGATCAAGACGGATCAGGATACAAAATGGCCTCATCATTATCCTGAGCCGCCTATTCTCCCCTATATAAAGAGGTTTGAGGAGAGAGAAAAGTTTATTTTTACTTTCTTACTTTCTCTTCTTCCTCTTCTTCTTGCCTTTGTTGACCGCCAGATACCGCTCTGCTCGACATGTCTCCCAAGTGTTCTTCTTATACTTCTGTTGCCAAGAGAGTCTCTAGGAAGAGGAGTAAGGGTAAGGAGAAGTGTAAGGAGGACACATTCCCCCAGGATGTGCAACCACCGATCTTAGGTAAGTTCATTTTGCATTTGGGAGATGGATAATCCCCTAAGTATAGTTTGCTCTTTTTACCTTGGTAAAATAAAATAAATTTTTTTCTTTTTGTTGCCATTGTCGGGCTGGCTTGATCTGTATCTTGAGAGAGAAGTGGCCACTTTCTGTGCTTTATGTGTTGATAAGCCGACATGTTCACACCGCTGTGTCAGTCCTGGTCTCTGAGAGGATTTGGCCAAATCCTGGCAACCACATCTTGGGTTGTGAGAAGCAAATCATCGCGTCTTGCGGAGTAGATAGTTACGACTTAGGAAGTGAGCCGTCGATCTCTCGCTTATAAGTGGAGGACGATCCTGAGACTTCTTACATCTATTTGTGTTTTTGGCGTGATGGCTTCTGGTAATGCTCCGAAGGAAACCAACACATCTCTTTCCAAGGCCCCAATTGCCTCTGATTCCCACTCTGGCGAGTTTGAGCTGCCTCCCATTAAGAAAATGGAAGAAACGTCTATCAGCCGGGTGCAAAAGACGAACATCTTCTAGGAATCCTTTGAGCCCCTTATTAATTCGGAGGAGAAGGTTTTTGTAGACATTTTTCGTTAATTATTTGCGTCCTCAGATGCTTATTTCTTTTATTTTTTGGCAATGTACGTCAGTAATTTGGAGGACTCTGATTCCTCTTCTTCTTGACGTTTGTATTATATCTTTCTTTTTATTTTAATAAAAGGAGAAATTACTTTCATTGCAGATAGTAACATTTGTGGTGCTTGTAGTAGAAGTGAGATGGTCGTAGCACATTATTTGTAGTTAGTGTGGACATCCCACTGGAGGATTTTGGTGGACCTATTACCCTTTTGTGCACTTGGGGTGCAAGTAATATATTCGAAATAAACCCTATAAGAGGTAATATAGACGTGATAGATTGTGTGGATAGTAAGGACATCCCGTTGGAGGATTTTGGTGGACCTATTACCCTTTTGCGTACTTTGGATGCAAGTAATAGATTCGAAACAAACCCTATCAGAGGTAATATGGACGTGATAGGTTTTGTGGACTTAGCACCGCGGGCATACTCCGGATTGGTTATGGGTGATAAGTTTGAAGACGATCAATATCAGAGGTAATATTGACGTGATGATCGATGGTCAAGGCCGAAAAGTTTGCTCAGAGGTAATATGGACATAAAAAACTCTTTGGTTGTTGACTTATTACCCTTAGTGTACCTTAAGTACGGATAATAAGCTGAAATGACTAGCACTATCAGGGGTTATGCGAATGTGATAGTAGAAAGTTGAAAAGTAGAACTTTACTCAGAGATAATGTAGACATGGAAAAGTTCTAGAAATATCTTAATCAGAGGTAATGTGGACGTGGTAAGATATGACTTTGTGGGGATAAAAAAATAGGACAAAGGTAACGTGGACGTGACCATTTTCTTGTGGTGATTAATTCACTCCGCTGGGAAAAGTAGAGAGACATAGTTCAGAGGTAGTATGGACGTGAACTGATCGATAGTCGTACCGAGATATTAGGTATGATCCCGGTATTTTTGGTGGAAGGAAAAGAAAATGAGCCAAAGGTAATATGGATGTGGCTGTTTTCTTTGGATTGAGAACATCCTACTGGGAGACTTTTGGTGGACTTATTATTCATTGTGCATGTTGAGTGCAAATAATAAGTTCAAAAATAATTCCTATCAGAGGTAATATGGACGTGATAGATTTTGTGGACCCATTACTTTTTGTGCATGTTAGTGCAAGTAATAGGTTATAGATACGCCATGCCAGAGGTAATATGGACGTGAAAGTTTTTGTGGACTTAACACCGCTGGTGTACCTTGGTGAGTACGGGTGATAAATGGGGATGATAACCTATATCATAGGTAATATGGACATGATAATCGATAGCCAAAAACTGAGAGGTTTGCTCATAGGTCACTTGGATATGGCAAACTCAGCTGGAGAGAGATATTAGGACAACAGTTCAGAGGTAATATGGACGTGAACCAATGTCCAAAAAATTTACTAAGGAGTGATTTGCTGAGTGTAGTCTATCCGAAAATGAGGATAGACCTGAGGATTGCTCCGCTGGAAAGATTGATGGGACGATAGCTCAGAGGTAATATGGACATGGCTAGCGTCTAACGAGATTAATTTTTGAGTGGTCACTGCGGGAGTGTGCGAGTGGACCTGAGGACTGCTTCGCTGGAGATATTTTGAGGATCCGTCATCCATTGCGTATCCGGGACTCCTGGATACAGATGATGGGTTTTATGAGAATTTATAAAGAAGGGAAAAATGTTGCACATAGGCACTTGTTGGGGATGAAGAACCAAGAGTTGATTTGTACATTTGGGTTGTCCTGCTGGGGATGAGGGGAGTACAAGTCTAGTTTAGACATAGTACTTTTTTTTAGGAACTTGCCATTGATAAGCATCATGAGCAAGTCGCTGTTGGGTTTTCCTAGCCGGTATGCACCATTGGAAAACACGATTTCCACCATGAACGGACCCTCCCATTTAGGTTAGGGTTTGTCGGTCATCTTATGAGTCATGGCGCGTACAAGGGTCTCCATATCCTAGCTCTCTGCGAGTGCTATTGTAAGAACTATTGGATTGTAAAGGAGTACGCCGTCCTTTGCCAAAGTTTAGACCTTCATCTTTTTGGAGGTCATATTCTATCTTTGTCATAAGATATAGTGATTATTGGCTATAATGATGAAACTGAGGCAGCTCATCATTTGTTGTATTAAATTCTTTGATGACTTAGCCTACGCCGAATAAGGGAGCTCTGTGCACATGAACACTGCCATGTATATACTATAGAGTTGGCTGAGTTATGTGGGTAGGATCACTAAACGCATGACGGTCTACCACGTCGAGGACCACCGCTTGCTACGCATTTTTTTTATATCCCGCAGGGGAACACTGCCTGTTGCTCATAAGGATTCATTACGATGAGAAGTAATATAGTATGCACAGGAAGTGTGATACGCCCTTGTGCTAAAGACTTTCTAGGATGCGTACAATGGAACACTGCCTATCATGCGCCATTGCTGATGAGTCATGCGAGACTTGGCTTTTGTGCACAGGGAGACTTGTTGAGCTGTGCTGAGAATACAAAGTCTATAATTGGTGCTTTCTAAGGAAAGGATCATATGGCCTATCCTGCATTGCTTTTCCTTTGACCTGGTCGTTGAATGTGCTATTTGCTATGCTAGTTTTTAAGCAATGACCTCACCTTTTGGGGTTGTAAGTGATACCAAGCCTTCTACTCGGTTGTGAGCTGGCTGGAGGTTGACGACCTCCCTGGTTGCCTGAGCTTCCGTCACTGGAAAGTCTCCTAATTAGAGGGACACTATATTCGCAATGACTGTCTTATCCTCGAATTCGAGGGTGAGCTCATTGGCATCAATCAACTGCTGGATACATCTCTTAAACATAGAGCACTCTGGTTGGATGATGAATGTACCAATAAAAGAGGCAATATTTTGGGTCATCGACATTGTCAGCCTCTTCAGGGCATCTGATGTTGGGTAGCCGATGTTTATTTCCCTTCATCAGTATATTAAAGATTTTAATGATGTCGTCGTCATTGAAGGAGAAAGTCCCTTTTGGCTTTTAGGGCTTCCAATACCTGAGTCTCTCGGTCCTTAGGGAAGACCAATAATTTTGTATCATTTTCGGACTCGGGGGGAATTCTACCCCCAGATTTGGATGCTGCTCTGTCTTGTCGAGGGAGGCTACCCCAAGACATGTCATTGTCTGGTTCTTGGTAATCACTGTGCTCACGGCATGCCGGGTTGGTGTGGATCACCAGGAGATTGCTACTCTGGACTTGTAGAGTTAATGCGGGCCCTGAGGGTGGCAGGACCATGTTTGCCTTGATCTCCAGTATTGTCTGGGCCAGAGTCTGCATTGTGGCACTCATGGTGTGCATCATCGCCTCAAGAGCATCGAGTCATTGGCGATCGTTGATCCCTTCCGCCTTGGGTTCCTAAGTCGCACTGTCCTCAGGGAAGACGATCATCGTTGCATCATCTTCAGACTCAAAGTAGATGCTACTCCAAGCTTTATATGATGCTCTAACTATTCGAGGGTGACTACCCCCCAGCATGTCATTGTCTGTTCCTTGGGAGTTACAGTCTTCAGGGGATGTAGGCATCACCGCGCCATTTTTCGATTCCGGGGATTGCTACCCCCAGCACTAGATGCTGTATTAACCCTAGGCATGTTGCTGTCAGCTTCCTCAGAATTGTTATCCTCAGGAAAAGCTGAAAGTTCTACATCTTCTTCAGACTCGGAGGGAATATTACCCCTAGCTTTGGAAGGTGCGTCTTCTTGATGAGGGTGATTACCCCCAGATAACTCGGCATCTGTCCCTTAAGATTCACTATCTTTACGGAATGCTGGGTTATTGCGTATGTCCAGGGGGACACTACCCCCAGATTGGGCCACCCCCAGGGGTTCTGAGGAAGAACTACCCCCAAGGGCTGGCAGCTTCTTCCTTGAGCGGGTGCCCTGGAAGACGCCTTCTGCAGGTGTCGTTGTCAGGCTTCCGGGTAGTCACCTTTGCGACGCACTGGTAGAGAGTGACAGACTGGAGGTATTTGACTTCTTTTCTTCCTTGGTGGCGGGAAGATTTTCAGTTCAGTAGCATGAGGCGAAGGAAAACTCCTCCTCCTCTGGTATTTGCACCTGATCTTCGGGTTGTTACCGGGTAGGTGCTTTCTGGTACAGTCGCTGGAAGGCCGACTGCCTGTTTGTGGGTACTGCTATTTTATTTCAACAGCAGTTGATAATGATGTTGGTACAGCAGTGCGTTGGAGAGGGCACGTCGCACGATTAGTTATTTTTCTTGCTTTGCGCTTGTGAGTAATCACGTCACACAAATCATGCGAAGGGTGTTTTACCTTTGCATCCTCTTTGTGAGTCCAGGTATCCTGAACACACGGATGCACAAGTACTGTATTTGCTCCCTGGCCTGGGGTTTGTATACGAACTTGCCCTGAGGTACCGGTGGAAGACTTTTGAGACGGACCCTGTCTATTGGTCCCTATGGGCTGGACGCATGGGTCAATCCTGTACAACTTTTCATCAGAGGCTCGCGTAATGGTTAGCGATGCCTGTTGGTGCTCGGTTGTATGAGAAGTTGCTTGAGCTCGACGGGCCCGCACTGCCCAAGACTTCTTCAACTTAGTAGCCGCAGATCCGTAGTATAAAGAGTCCAGATTTGGGTTTTCACCATTCTCAGATGGTCGCATAGGATCTGCGTCGCATGAGATACAGTCGAAAATAGAGGTTCTGTTGCTATCAGGGTCGCATGCGGCCTTCTGTCTACGGCTGTGAGTTGATGCCGCATGTATTGTCATATGTAGCCTCCTCCTTGGCCGCATAGACACTGCCTCAGCACCAGAACTTCTGGAATCATAGTGTTTTCCTCTGCCAGAGTCTGGGTGATGAACAGTTTCTGCGTCAGCCCGGAATGCCGTATAGACATGGACGTTCTGAGTGTTTGTCGACTGTCATTGGCAACCGAGTGAGAGGCTAGAAGCGTCTGCTCCACAGCTGGGTAAAGCGCAGAGGCCTTGGCCACCCACATTCTGTGGGTCCGCTTGGGCTTGGCTATCCTTGGCGAAGGATTAACACTTTCTTCCGAGAGTATTTCCTCGAACACTTGATGGTCGAAGCGGACCACCAACATATTTTGCGTCGAGTCGAGCTTGGCCGCATCGGAATATGTCACCGACTTCTCAACATAGGAGAAGGAATATCCCCAGTAGAGTCACCATCATGTTTGCCATTAAATATGAAAGTTGGAAAGAACTTGATTCAATTGAACAAACTAAAGAAAGTACAAAGAAAAGTCCTAGAAGACAATCTAAGTACAAAGTTATTTTCTGGGGGTAACAATGGAGGGTTAGGAGTGTAGCAACTCTCTTTACTCCGTAGACGATCTAATGCATAAGCTCTTCTCTCTTTCTTGAGTGTAGATTCGCAGATAGCCAGCCTCGTTTCTTGGTCCGGTCTCTCTCTGAAGCAGAAAAAGTCGACCATTTGAACGTTTTAGTTTCTCCTATTTATAGTCATCGTGCTGATAGACTATGGGTGCCGCATATGCCTCTGTTTGGTGGCCACATATGGCTCCTTCAACAGAATACGGTTGCAACTGTTGCCACATGCCATGGGAAGATTGCTACGTGGTCTTGGTTGAGATATGCTATTGATGAGATCTCGGGTTTATTATCAACCTGTTGTGGGCGTAACTTGGTCAGCGGGACATGTAGTCAACACCAACTGTGCGAAGATCTCTGCAGTTATAATGGAAAGATCTTGTGAGCTGGAGGTAGCTTAACCACTAGGCCATCTGTTGGCGAGGCTGCATAGGTCATGTAGCCTCATACGTGCTCTCGTTTGGGCCTTGATCGAATGGACACTCTGGCCGTATGTTGGAGAGGTCGCATGGTTCATATAGCCACATACGTGCTCTCGTTTGGGCCTTGGTCGAATGGACACTTTGGTCGCATGTTGGCGAGGCCGCATGGGTCATGTATCCGTATACGTGCTCTCGTTTGGGCCTTGGTCGAATAGACACTATGTCCGTATTTTGGCAAGGCCGCATGGGTCTTATAGCAGCATACGAGGGAACATGTGGCATGGCGCATCTGGCAAAGTCATTAATGAGTTTATGTGACTTCTTTGTCTTTTCTTGAGCTGTCATTTGCACGACTTTTAAAAATATCTCAGCTTCATGATTAATGGGCAGACGCCTAGGTTGTTGAGTGAAAAAGGAGTTTTTATGCAGCTTCTTGGTCTGATGGATATTGTGGTCGCATATGGTTGAGGTCGCATATGAGAACTGCATGGAGTCGAGGCCGCAGAGAGGCAAGGCCGCAGAGTATTTGACTCATGGCTCTGTGCATATGACGAAGTCATTAATGTCTGATGTGACTTTTCTGTCAGATTATGTGTCGCCGTCTCTTTCACACTTTTCGAGATAATCTGGGCAATAAGTGCTTTTGTTTGGAACTGTGGAAGACCTTTGGGAACCGTGTTAGAGGGCAAGTATGTGACTCGGCTCTTTTTGTCTGTCCAGGCCGCATAGGGGATGACTATGCGGCCTGTCTGTATATAACTTTCATGACTATAGATTTTCCATGCTTCTACATGTGTACCCACCATACTAGCTAACTTCATCATCATATGAATGCTCCAATAATTAGTCGGCCACTTGGGTAGACGGATCCAGATTGGAACCGAGTGTAGAACTTTCTTCTCATACTTTGATTCTTGCGTCCATGCCTTCATAATGATTAATCGTCCATTAGAGGTCCATGGACTACCCTGTAAAATCCTATCCATATCCTCACACATCTCGAAGCAAATTTTAGTAAAAGCCATTATCTTGAGAGAAAAACTCCATGCTATGCTTTGATCTCCTAATTCGATTGGCATAAGCACGAATTTGGCCAAAAAATGGTCTGTTACCCAGCACATATAGAATGACTGTGTTACGCCAATATTATGATATTTCTGCAAAATCCTCAGCCGCGAACATCGCTCTAAACCCATCTTCAACTCGTTTGGGTTCCACATATCTTATTTCTCTGCTGTCTGTAATTGCATTAACCCGAAAATAGTCCGCCCATGAGATGCTAAGGCCTTTCTCGGTCATTGGTTGTTTTCCTTTCTCCGTCATCGTAAACCGCCGAGTCGCTCCCATGGACAGGTCGTCCATGGGTGGTTGTCCCATTTGCCATGTAGGAGCAGTTGAATTCACTCCAAGCATCCTGGTTGCAGGCAGTGAAATGGTCGAACATGCTTCCATCCTCGGTCATGTCTGCCACACAGTCGACCTCCTCTCCCCCTGTTGTACGTCCCCCTCGGCTCACGTGCATTAACGTCCTCATATCCCCCATTGTAGTCCCTCCAGCAGGCCGAGTAATGGATGCTCAATTCCCCCTCTGTCGTAGGATCACCGTGGTCCATCCGTACCCTCCGCAATCCTACCTTGGCGTAGCAGGCCGCATTCACCGGTCTTATCCAGCGACATCTCAGGATTCCAGCCAGGGTCCCAAGCTAGGGTTCCCGACCCTAAATCTCCATATCTGCCCTCTGCCGGTGCCATTATATATATATATATATATATATATATATATATATAGCTTACTGACGTGGAAGGGTAGCAACTTTAGGGGATGCTTTATAATCACATGATTCAAAAAATGTATGATTGAGATTGTTTGGTGCAATATCGGTGAATATATATATATATATATATATATATATATATATATATATATATATATATATATATATATATATATATATATATGGGTAATTTACAAGAATACCCTATATATAACCATTATTTATAACGTTGGAAGGGTATTTTGGTAAATTACCCCTCTAACAGCCATATTTGCCAAAGATGGGGTATTTTTATTATTTTGCTAAAAATAACCAAAATACCTTTATAACTATATTTTACGGATATTTTGGGTAGTTTGGCTACCAATTTTATTTTTTATAAATGAGGAATAATTCTTCCAAATTTACCACAACAAATTTTCTTCCCTCTCCTTCGATATTAACAAGTAAACAAATTTAAAAAGACTATAGTAACAACTTTCTAGAGACTTAAGTACAATTTTCTGGAGGCTTCAACTTGATCCACCACTACAACAAAGCTACAAAAATTATATTTCCGATTTTAGAGTAAATCAAGTTGAGGTTTAAATTAATTTTTTAATATTAATTTTTTTTTCTTTTCTCTTCTTTTTTTGTATTAATCAATTTTCCTCTCTCCCTTTCTCTCTCTCTCTCTCTCTCTCTCTCTCTCTCTATACTCTCTCTCTTTTTTAGTTGGCAAAAACATCTTTCCAATTATTATTATTTTCTAACTTTTTTTAAATATGGATCAAAATGATGCTACTGGTTCTCACCAACCCTATCAATGTGTTTTCGAACACTGTTACAATTATTATACTAGTTTTGATTATGGTAATAGTCTTGTACAAGATTTTTTGCCACTGCCATAAATATCACCTCCAGAAGTTATAAGTATGACTACTAATATTTCAACAGAAAAAAATCCGTTTTATGGAATTTTTTGTCCAAAAGACCAAAAAACCAATAGCTAGAGGTGCATAGTGCATGAAATACAAAACAAATTTAAATGAAAAAAATGATGACATAGACATTTTAAAGAGATATTATAAAATTTGTTTTGGCTAGGATATATTACATACTACACAAACACAACTAAACACTGGTCCTCAAGGATCTTTTATAGGCAACTTACTTATTCTGCTGCTCGTAACAAAACCGAGCTTACAAGATAAATTATTTATGATGAACATTCTTTTAATTTGGTGAGATTCAATTGTCACGCCCCAATCCCAGAAGGGTCGATCGTTCTTGCTTGAATCCTTTGCAGAACCGATCGTCCTCGCTAGGGCATGATGTCGTGCGTGCCTTGAGTTGCGATCGCACAAGGAAAGAACGTGCAATGATAGTAATCCATTTGAAACACAAGTTAGAAAACACATTCATAGAGAGTTTAACATAAAGTATAGAAAGAAAATATGCTTTTAATTGATAATTCAGAGTAATTTATATAGAGTTTATATTTGATGTGCATCTCGGCTACATTGATTGCATTACGAAAAAAAACTCAAAAGGTAGGGCGCGCTCCATCAGATAAGCTTCGTCGTCCGTACATTACATCCTTGTATAGATTGAAAATCCATGCATCCAAAATGAACTGGCTTCAACTATACTTCAAAATAGAAGAGCTTCTAACGACTCCTCGTCTATCTACTAGCGTTACATACCATGAGTGCCTCAAATGTTTGCCCACAAACATGGGTCAGTACTCAACTATACTGGTGAGCGGGGCAAACCCACTTGCCTAAATCAATACTTGCTTATTAGGGGCGAGCATTCATTAGTATGATCTTGCTATTAAGAACTAAGTGAATTCAGTTTATATCAGTTGCATATTTTTAGAGGAAACATAACATAGAAACCATATAGCACATCGGTCACTTACACAACTGATACGCTCCTTCTCTGTACATAAATATAAGTATACTTACCATCTACACAAGATAATAGATTAACATATGTTCTATCTATATGCGGTCAATGGTATAATTAATACCATGGAGACTTATCCAAGGCATTGCGACGTGCGCTATTAGCCCGAGTAGCAAGCCCAACTGAAGGTTCTGCAATGCATCGCGCCAAGCACGATCAAATATTTCCTTCCGGGTCAATACAGTTCCAGTGCCCCAGAATACCGTTTTGAGGAAATGCTAAACCATGTGCCAAGTTGTCCTAGACCATGCAAATGCGTGAACAGTTCAACTATCATACAATGCATGAGATGAAACAGAAAAAAAGTAAAACAGAGAAATATATACTTATGCAATAGTTCATATTTTCTCAAATACGTGTTCCAATTTGTTGGTATCCCATGGGTCCAAGCTCTCCGAGACACCAGGCCGCAACTAATATTCCAGATGTCATATTCTATCAAATAGTTCCTTGGTTTCGAACCACAACTGTCCGCTTTATTGTGAAGCTCGTGTTATAGATCGTGTGCATTCATATACAAGTTAGTCTACAATTCCTATGTTCCTTTCTTAGTGGCTGGCATGCGTTGTGTCTAAGGATTTCTTAGGCGTTCAGTCGGGCATCATCGATTGAACGTTTGAAATATTAGGGATGTGGATATGAAAAAGTAGGAAAGAAGGGTCCGAACCACCCACCGATTAAAGAAAGTGCTGAAAGGAGTCCCTCCTAGCGATGATCAAACGTTAGTTACGTGGACCGACAATAGCACAAGTACCGAGTTAGAATCCTTTTGCCTATCCTTCCTCCCGAAATCCCCAAGAACCAAAGCTCCAAGCAAGAAATCCAACAAAAAAACCAAGAAAATCGAAAGCAACACCAAAACAAAATCCTAAAGCGACAACAAGAAAACCAAGCAACAAAATAACGAAAACTATTGGACTCGTTTCAATAGAGGCCTATCCATGAGTTGGAAAGGATTATCGCATTTTGTCCGTGGTAAGAGGATACCGAAGATTCTAAACCCAAAGTTATGACTCAGACAGACTAACCACAAGGTCAATTATATAGTGTGCATCCCGGTCGGATCGGGATTTGAGGCGCGACATAATATACCACTAAGAAAAATATCGTCCCGAAACTTAAGAACAAGGTCTTACCTCCGACTGAACAAACAATGAAGGGTATTTCTCCTTTATCTCTGACTCCATATTCCATGTTGATTCTTCTGCCGAATGGTTCCGCCATAACACGTGAACCAAGGATATTGTTTGGTTTCGCAGTATCTTTTCCTTGTAATCCAAGATCTGCACAGGTTCCTTTGAGTACGATAAGTCCGTGCGCAGCTCCAACAGATCGAAACTAACCACATAACTCGGATCATGCACATAGTTTTGATGTTGAGAGACATGGAAGATATCGTGCACTTCAGCCAAGGCAGTGGGTAGTGTAATCCGATAGGCCACAAGTGCTACTCGCTCAAGTATCTCAAAGGGGCTAACAAATTTGGGACTCAATTTGCCCTTAATACCGAAGCGCATCACTCTTCACATTGGTATCACCTTCAAAAATACGTGATCCTCGACCATAAACTCCAAGGGTCTTCGATGAGCATCGGCTAGCTCTTCTGTCGGCTCTGCGCAGTGCACAGTCTTCCCCAAATCAAGCAAACTTTTTCAATGGCCTGCTCCACCAGCTCTAGCCCGAGTACCTGTCTCTCACCGACTTTGTCCTAGCAGATTGGAGATCGATACTTTCGCCCGTAGAGTGCTTTATAAGGTGCCATCTGGATGCTCGATTGGTAAATATTGTTGTACACAAACTCCACTAACGGTAGGTACGTGTCCCAACTAGTCGATCTATCGATCGCATACAGTTGTAACATATCTTCAAGTATATGAATCATCCTCTCTATTTGGCCGTCAGTCTGGGGTGATATGCGGTACTAAACTTTAGCTTGGTGTCCAAAGCAGACTATAGACTAGTCCAAAAATAAGATAAGAAACGTCCATCACGGTCTGAGACAATTGAGGTAGGTACTTCGCATTTTCGAAAAATCTCATCAATGTAAATCTGTGCTAACCGATCGATGCTCCATATAACTTTGATAGGAAGAAAGTTGGCAGATTTGGTCAAACGATCAAGTCTGACCCAAATTGCATCATTCCCCCGCGGCTTCTTTGGAAGCCTACCATAAAATCCATAACTATATTGTCCCATTTCCACTAGAGAATAGCGAGGTTCTGCAGCTCTCCGTCAGGCCTCTGATGTTCAGCTTTCACCTGTTGACAGGCCATACACTGTGACACAAATGTCGCCATATCTCGCTTCATACTGTGCCACCAGAAGGTCATGCGCAAGTCCTTATAAATTTTGGTACACCCTGGATATAAAGAATACTTCGTATAGTGTGCCTCTGTCATGATTTTTTTTGGAGTTTTTGATCGATAGGAATGTATAATCTTACTTTCACCTATAGGGTCCCATCTTCGCCTTCTACAAATTCGAACGTCTTTTCCGTCGAGATCAGCTCACGCATCTTCGTTAGGAATTGATCGTCCTTCTGAGCCGACTTGCTTTTATCACGCAAACTCAGCTCAAGATGGAGTGGGGCCAGCTGCATCCCTTGATGTTGAACTCAAAATTTGATGCCCATCGCCTCTAGATCCTGAAGTAGATGACTGTTTATGGATAGAGATCCCACATATTTTTGACTCAGAGCATCAGCAATAACGTTCCCTTTGCCCGGCATATATGCGACCGTCAGGTCGTAATCCTTTATCAGTTCTAGCTAGCACCACTGTCGGAGGTTCAATTCCCGTTGGGTGAATAGATACTTGAGGCACTTGTGATTTGTGTAGATTTTACAAGCAACACCATATAGATAATGCCGCCACAACTTCAGCATGAACACAATTGCCGTCAATTCCAAGTCATGTATTGGGTAGTTTTTCTTGTGCGACTTCAATTATCATGAGACGTACGATATCACCTTATCCATATGCATGAGAACACACCCTAAGTCGAGTCCCGAAGCTTCGCTGTATATTTAAAACTCTTCTATCCATCATGAAGTGCAAGTATTGGAGGTAAATTGAGCCGTTGCTTTAGCTCTTGACAGCTAGCTTCACAGTCGTTACTCTACTTGAATGCAATCCCTTTCTGAGTAAGGTGAGTCAAAGGCGAGGCCAATTTAGAAAAATCCTTCACGAACCTACAGTAGTATCCCGCTAAGCCCAGAAAGCTACTAACTTTACTGGCTAACGTAGGTTGCCTCCAATCTACCACCGCCTCTATCTTCTTTGGGTCTACGATGACATCTTCTGCCAAGATAACATGTCCAAGGAATGTCACGCTGCTCAACCCGAACTCACACTTGTTGAGCTTTACAAACAACCGATACTACCGTAATGTCTGTAGCACGATCTTCAAGTGTTCCTTGTATTCTATCTCATCCTTGGAATAGATTAATATGTCGTCAATAAACATGTCCACAAACTTGTCCACAAACGGCCGGAATACGCGATTCATCAGATCCATGAAAGCTGTTGGGGAGTTCGTCAAGACAAACGATATTATAAGAAATTCATAGTGCTCGTATCGAGTTCGAAATGCTGACTTGGGGATGTCACCGGATTTGATCTTCAACTGGTGATAACCCAACCTGAGATCAATTTTAGAGAATATTGTCGCCCCATGTAGCTGATCAAATAGGACGTCTATCCTCAGTAATGGGTACTTGTTCCGCACGGTTGCCTTATTCAGTTCTCGGTAGTCTATGCACAGTCGCATGGATCTGTCCTTCTTTTTTATGAATAGTATTGGAGCTCCCTATGGAGAAACTCTTGGGCGAATGTATCCTCGATCCAACAGATATTGTAACTATACTTCAGTTCCTTTAGCTTTGTTGGGGGCATTCGGTAGGGTGCCTTCGATATCGACCGCGTATCCGAAAATGTGTCAATAACGAATTCTTCTCTCGATCAAGAAGCATTCCAGGAAGCTCGTCCAGGAACATGTTGGGGAAATCTGTAGTGCCTCAAATCCCGATCCGACCGGGACGAGCACTATGCAATTGGGCTTGTGGCTAGTCCGTCTGAGTCATAACTTAGATCTCGGCATCTTCTTACCACGGACAAAATGCGATGATCCTTTCCAACTCATGGAAAGGGCTCTATTAAAACGAGTCCAATAGTTTTCGTGTTTTGGTTGCTTGGTTTCCTTGATTGCCGCTTTAGGATTTTGATTTGGTGTTGCTTTCGATTTGCTTGGTTTTCGCTGCTGGTTTTATCGTTTGGAGCTTGGATTTTGGTGAGTTCGGCAAGGAAGGATAGGCAAGATTTCTAACTCGGTGCTCGTGCTGTTTCAGGTCCGCGTAACTGATGTTTGATCGTCGCTAGCGGGATTCCTAGTTTCAGCCTCTTTTCCCTTAACCAGTGAGTGGTTTGGTCCCTTCTTTCCTACTTCTTCATGCCAACATCTCTAAGTTTCAATCGTTCACTCGATGATGCTCGGTTGGACGCCTAGGAAATCCTTAGCCACAAGGCATGCCAGCCACTAAGAAAGGAACATGGGATTTGTAGACTAAATTCATCATATGCTTGCACACCTTATAATTTGAGCTTGTTTATAAGAAAAGTTGGTTGTTGGTGGCAGCCTGGTGTCTCGGATAGAGTTTTGGACTTATGGGATAACTGAATCGGAACACCGCTTGAGAAAATATGAACTGTTGCATGAGATATATATGTTGCTGCTTTACTTCTTCTGTTTATTTCGATGCATTGTATGTAATATGAATTATTTTATGCATTTGCATGGTCTGGGACAACTTGTGCACAGGGTTTGGCATTTTCTCGAAACGGCTTTCCGGGGCACTGGAACCGTATCGATCCGGAGGGGAATATTTGATTCGTGCTCGTCACGATGCATAGCGGGACCTCCAGCAGGGCTTGCTACCCGGGCTGATAGGGCACGCCGCTAATGCTTGAAATATTTCCCTAAGGTGTCGATCACACCAATGACCGCATAGAATAGAATGCATGCTAACTTATTGTCTTGTGCAGATGGTAAGTATACTTGTGTTTCGTTTCAGGGAAGGCGTGCATCGATTGAGTAAGCAATCGGTGTACTGGTTGGATTCAATGCTATTTTTATTTCTATCAAAACATGCAACTGATATGAATTGATTTTACTTTCTTCCTTATAGAAGCTATCTTAATGCATGCTCGCCCCTAACAAGCTAGTGTCAATTTTGTCGAGTGGGATTCATCCCGCTCACCAGTATAAGTTGAGTACTGACCCATGTTGTGGGCAACTATTTCAGGCACTCAGACGGTGCAACGCTAGAGCATAGCGAGGAGGCGTTAGGAGCACCTCTATTTTGAAGTATAGCTGGAGTCAGTTCATTTTGGAGGCATGGACTTCAATCTATACAAGGGCGTAATGTGCAAACGACGTGGACTATCTGACGGAGCGCACGCTATATTTTGATTTATCTTTTGTAATGCAATTCAATAGCCGAGAAGGCGCATCAATGTAAACTCTATGTAAATTACTCTGAATTATCAATGAAAAAGCATGTTTCTTCCGCATTTGTGTTTAAATCTCTGTGAATGTGTTTTATCAATTATGTTTCAAAATGGATCCCTAAAACTGCAAGTTCTTGCCTTGTGCGAGCGCAACTCCAGGCTCTCACGGCATCACGCCCCTAGCGAGGACGAATCGATTTCGTAAAGGATCCGGCGAGGACGAATGACCCTTTCGGGATCGGGGCATAACAAAATCTGCTATGACATCATCTTGAGTTGCATCTGCACCTTTCCGTCTAGTATCTCGAACAGAGGCTAAGTACCCTTCACAGTCCGAATACAACATGCGCCTAGACGTAAATGCTGATATCACCATCGTCGTCTTCGGTGCAACGCTGCACGAATAGTAGAAGTCTGCCTAGTCGGGTAGACGAAATACGACTAGCTTCTCCCCACACTCGATTATTGCATGGCAAGCACCAAACCAGTCCATCCCGAGAATAATATCGTATTCCTTAATGTCTAGAACAATGACATCTAAGGAAATCTTTCTGCCTCCGATGCAAATATAGTCGTCCCTACAGATCATATTGGCGGGCATGTCGACTCCGAAGGGGTACTCACACACAGGTTTATATTTAATTGTGTAGAAGCTAATTTATTCTCAATAATGAAATCAACAGATATGAAGCTATGCGTAGCACCTGAATCGAATAAGACTCTAGCGGGAAAATTTCTAAAAAGTAAGATACCTGTCACAACTGTATCGGAGGTGGATGCCTCATCCCGAGTCAATACATAGACTCGGCCTTGGGCGCCCTGGCATTGTGGGTTGATTGGTATAGCGTTGGCACCATGAACTGGAGGTCCCCTATTCTGGTTTGATTGGTGTTTGACGATCGCCCATTTTATGGCCCAAGTGACCATATTTGAAACATCCCACTACTAGGCACTCAACTGTCTGATATCCACTATTACCGCACCTATGGCACTGCAGTCCCAGAAGGGGACTCTTTTACTCAGACGTGTGCGAATATTTTGGCGCTCCAGACCCTCCCTATTCATGAGGCCTCTTGTTAAAATTGGTGCGGGTAGGCTGTATATTTGTCTTTTGATAATTGCGTTCAAAGATTCGTTCGCTATTTTGGGCAGCATGATAACATTCCATGTAGGTCTGGAACTTCTGATTTATGAAATCCCTACGTAGGTTGTCATTCAGAACCTTATAAAAACGATAGCACCACGCCTGCTTGTTAGGCAAGAAGTGTTCGACAAACTTTGTGAGTCGTGCAAACATTGAATCATAATCATCAATGGACATACTTTTGTGTACCAGATTGCTGAAGTCATCTTTCTTTTGTTGTCGCACTGCCCTTGGGATATATTGATTAATAAAGGCAGATTTGAATATCTCCCAAGTGATTTTATAGTTGGGATTGACATCATAAATCCCTTGTTTGGTGGCTTCCTACCAATCATGTGCCTGTAGTTCTAGTTGCACCAATGCACAAGCCACTCGTTTGGACCCTTTAATGCCAACAAGGTTGAAGAGTCCTTCAAGTTTTGTGATCCATCCCATCACCACGTTCGGTTCCGCTCGCCCGTTGAACGTAGGTGGGTGCATTTTGGTGAATTTAGCCGCCCCGCAGAAAATCTTAGCAGAATGATGTACTTCCTCTGATTCGTCTTCTACCCCCACGGCTGGTGGTGTAACAGGCATCGCCGTAGCCGCACCGTTGTTGGGTACCAAAGATGCGATCAATTACATCATGGTGTCTATCATCTTTTGTTGCGCAGTGAACTATGCCTGAATCTGCGCTCGTTGAGTGGCAGCCCGCTGTTGCTGCACCTTCATTAACTGCATGAGCCTCTCCGTCATATCGTTTGAATCCGCTCCTCTGGATTCTCCAGAACTTGTCAGATCATTCTGGACAGGCTGAGCACTGCTTTCAACTGCAGTATTTTTTTTGCCATTGCTACAAAAGAGAGTATATTGTCAACACTCCAAAAATAATAGTTTTTATCTATGGGCTAATTGTATAGGTCGATTTATCTCATGCAGCGGACAATGAATGCATTCAGTCGAGAAGTGCATCAAACTTCTAGAATATCTTTTTGAAAATCCAAGAAAGTAAAAACGTGCTCTGATACAAACATGTCACGCCCCGATCCCGCAATGGTCCATCATCCTTGCTTGGATCCTTTGCGGAACCGATCATCCTCGCTAGGGCATGATGTCGTACGAGCTTGGAGTTTCGCTCGCACAAGGCAAGAACGTGTAGTGATAGTAATCCATTTAAAACACAACTTAGAAAATACATTCACAGAGAGTTGAACACAAAGTATAGAAAGAAAATATGCTTTTGTTTGATAATTCAAAGTAATTTACATAGAGTTTACATTTGATGCGCCGCTCGGCTACATTAATTGTATTACAAAAGAAAACTCAAAAGGTAGGGCATGCACCATCAGATAAGCTTCGTCGTCCGTACATTAGATTAAAAATTTGTATCTCAAAAATAAACTGGATTCGACTTCAAAATAGAAGAGCTTCTAACGCCTCCTTGTCTATCCACTAGTGTTGCATACCTTGAGTGCCTGAAATATTTGCCCACAAACGTGGGGCAAACCTCAACTGTACTGGTGAGCGGGGCGAACCCATTCGCCTAAATCAACACTTGCTTATTAGGAGTGAGTATGCATTAGAATGATCTTGCTATTAAGAAATAAGTGAATTCAGTTCATATCAGTTGCATATTTTTATAGGAAACATAACATAGAAACCATATAGCACATCGGTCGCTTACTCAACCGATGCGCTCCTTCCCTACACATAAACATAAGTATACTTACCATCTGCACAAGATAATAGATTATCATGTGTTATATCTATATGTGAACATTGGTGTGATCAACACCATAAGGACTTATCCAAGGCATTACAGCGCATCCTATCAGCCTGGGTAGCAAGCCCCGCTGAAGGTCCCGCAATGCATCGCGCCAAGCACGATCAAATATTTTCTCCTGGGTCGATACGGTTCCAGTGCCCCAGAATACCGTTTCGAGAAAATGCACAAACCTTGGGCACAAGTTGTCCCAGACCATAAAAATGCATGAACAGTTCAACTATCATACAATGCATGAGATGAAATAGAAAAAAGTAAAGCAGAGATATATATACTTATGCAACAGTTCATATTTTCTTAAAGCCGTGTTCCAATTTTTTGGTGTCTCGTGGTTCCAAAATCTCTGAGGCACCATGCCGCAACTAATATTCCAGATGCCGTATTCCATCCAGCAGTTCTTTGGTTTCAAACCACAACTACGCGCTTCATTGCGAAGCACGTGTGCATTCATATACAAGTTAGTCTACAATTTTCATGTTCCATTCTTAGCGGCTGGCATGCATTGTGGCTAAGGATTTGCTAGGTGTTCAGTCGGGCATCATCAATTGAACGTTTGAAACATTTGGTATATGGACATGAAGAACTAGGAAAGAAGGGTCTGAACCACCCATCGATTAAAGAAAGTATTGAAAGAAGGAGTTTCGCCAAGTGACGATCAAGCGTCAGTTACGCGAACCAGCAATAGCACGAGCACTGAATTAGAATCCTTTTGCCTATCCTTTCTCCCAAAATTCCAAAGAACCAAAGCTCCAAGCAAGAAAACCAAGCAAATCGAAAGCAACACCAAAACAAAATTCCAAAGCGACAATAAAAAACCAAGCAACAAAACACGAAAACTATTGTACTCATTTCAATAGAGGCCTATCCATGAGTTAGAAATGATCATCGCATTTTGTTCGTGGCAAGAGGGTGCCGAAGATTCTAAACACCAAGTTATGACTCAGACGGACTAGCCACAAGCCCAATTATATAGTGCGTATCCCGGTCGGATCAAAATTTGAGGCACTACATCAATCATATTATGATTTTGCATGTACTACTCTTAATCCTTGTTATACTAAAGTTTCTAGATCTACTACTATAGTAGAAGTTGTCAAATTTTAAAAAAATAAAAGACATCTTTGAAAGAAAGTTTTATAAATTTTAGTAAATTTTCTATAAATTCTGATATATGGACTAGTAAAAATAATTACCCTTTTATTTGTATCACGCTATTAGATATAAGATATATTTTGTAAAAATAAATTATTTGTCTAAGACCGTTAAAATTTTCACATACTCGTCCTGTAAGCAGTGGAGCTATAATGCATGTTTTACTTGAATACGATATTCACAAAAACTAAATTTAGGTTCTTTTGATAATGCTATTAATAACACTTTTTGTACTAGTATTTTAAAATCTCAATTTTTGCATGTACTAGAATGACGACTTTTTCATGTAAGATGTGCTTTTCATATTTTTAATTTAATTATACAAGAATTCCTACAATTTTTTCAAACAAATTTAGAAAATATTAGATTATGTCTAACTAGTTTGAATACTTCTGCAAGTAGGCAACAAGATTTTGAAAAGTTATGTCGACAATATGGCATGACATTTTGGAGATTTGTTAAGGATCACCACATAAATAGAATTCTACTTATTTAATGTTAAAACCTTGTATTAAATTTAGTGATAATACACATCATAGTAATGTTAATCCAAGTTTTGATTTTTAAGTAACTGAAATGATTGGTTACTTGATACTTCAATTTATAAAATTTTAGAATTATTTTACAATCCTACATGCATTTTATCCTGAGTTTATTATCCAACTTTTTCTTTAATTTTAACATAAATTATTAACATGTCTCTTTTGTTTCCAAAATATAGAAATACTTTTGGATTTGATTATTTTGTTTCTAAAATGGAACTAAATTTTTTAAAATATTGGCATAAAATATCTCTTCCATATTGTTTGACTGCGATTTTTGATCCTAAAATTAAATTAGATTATGTATTTATATTATTATACGATTATCATGACAATATGAATGTTGAGGTATGTAGCTTAAAAGCAGAAACTAAAGAAAATTTGAATACTCTAATTACTTTATATAAAGAGAAACTTCTATCGAACCAATCTAGTACGTACAATCGTTCAAGGTAGTAGTAGTTCGTGTTTAGTGTCTAAGTTATCTCATATTAAGAGTATAGTACAACGGAAGAAACAAAAATAATTTTTCCTTCTAACTCGACAATTTTTCTTGTATTTAAATGTCACTACCCCATTTCCAGGATAGGGTATTTTTTTATTATTTTAATTTAGTAAATTGTATATTGATCATAAATATTTGTATTAATATTTAATTAGATGCATGTATTTATTTTTATTAGTTGTTTTAGGGTTTTGGCTAGTCTGGACCCTTGTCAGACCCAACCAACACCCTTGTCAGACTTATTTATTGGTTTAGAGTAGTTATTTATATTTTAATTAGTTAGTTGGAGTGATTAGGATTTAGTTAGAATGTATTTGGAACCCAAAACCCAAACCCTAATTAGCATGACTTGTAGGAGGGGTATTTTAGACTTTGTACCCATGTCTAACCCTAACCCAACCCTCTATTACATGGCCGACCCACCCCCCTTCATTTTCATTCCTTCTTCTTTATTTTCTTCTCTCCATTCTCTTTCTTCACTTCTCCATTTACTTCTCCCCCATTTCCAAGTAAGTTTCTTCACTTTTCCTCTCTTCCTTCACTTATTTTCCCCTTTAATGCAAACTCTAACCCTTCATTTTCCTCTAACCTAGGTGTGTAGAGCCTAGATTTGGTATAGGAGCTTAGTTTGGAGGCTTGAAGGCTTGGTGTGGTGATTTCTAGGGATTTTGGAGACTTTGGCCTTGGGATTCCAACTCCCAAGAGGTAAACCCTAACTTTCCTCTTAGTGATTACTCTAATATAGTATAATTAGTAGTTTAGAACATTCCTAGACCTTAAGGCTATCCATGGGAGAAAGTTGGAGCATGTTTGGATGTGTTTGGAGACTTTGGCATAGATTTTTGTGTCAATTTTGGTTGAAATCCGAGATTGGCCCATTTTGGGTGTTGCCCTAGGTTAGACGGACCTAGGTAGATGTGCTTGGGTGCCTTGAGGGTAGGTATGTGTCCCCGTTCGGACATGTGAGGCCGTATCGCAGAGTTTTGGGCGTTTCGGACGATTTGGGGATTTTTTTTTCGATATGGGTTCCACACACATGTAAAATTTTGCCATGGACTTAGAATCAGAGAGTTAGCATTTTTGTGAGATTCTAGACATCGATTAGAACTCGTGGGTAAATTTTGGGTAGATTTCGATTAGGTTTGGTGTGTGTTTCACGAGGTATCGCAAGCCGCACTCCAAGTGTTCGTCGAAATGACCAAATGGCCATTTCGACTTGGTTTCTAGGTTTTGACTTGTGCGCGGGTTGGTTTAGCCTCATGGAGTGTGTACTAGGGTTTTCAAGTTTATA